>PVHY01016081.1:0-15034 GCA_004024945.1 Uropsilus gracilis
TTTGACTTTCCTCAAGGCTTTTATTTATTTTATTATTTTTCACTATATCCCATACATTAGTGAAACCATTTGGTTTCTGCCTTTTTCTTTATGGCTTGTTTCAGCTAATATGATTTCTTCTAAATGCATCCATGTTGTTATGAAGTTGTCAAATTTGTCATTTTTAATTGATGAGTAATATTCCATCGTGTATATATACTACATTTTTTTCATCCAGTTCTCTGTTTTGGGGCATTTAGGTTGTTTCCATGACCTTGCAATTATAAATTGTGCTGCAGTAAACATCCGGGTACAGGTGTCCTTTTGCACCCACATTGAGGTCCCAGAAGAGCAATTGCTGGGTCAAATGGTAGTTCCATTTTCATTAGCTTGAGGGTCCTCTACACCCCTTTCCATAGTGGTTGAACTAGTTTACATTTCCACCAGCAGTGTAGTAGTGTTCCTTTCTCTCCACATCCTCACCAGCAATTTGTGTTGCCTGTTCTTTGGATGTGGGAAATTGGCACACAACTTTCTAAAGGCAATTTGGAAGTATAGATTTTAAAAAATTAAAGCTCAAAAGGCAAATAGTTTATGATCCAGGAAAAACTTGCTAGGAAATTATCCAAAAGAAATAATTGAAAGGCCAGGCATGGTGGCGCATACCTGTAGGTGGCAGCCTAGGAAACCACCACCAGGGCCAGGGATTGTGGTTTGAGTCTGATGCGGTTTGAGACCTAGTCCCCCAAAAATAGCTGGGCGTGGCAGTGCGCGCTTGTAATCCGTAATCCCAGCTACCTGGGAAGCTGAGGCTGGGGATTGCTTGAGTCTATGGTAACCCGGGCAAAGTGAGCCTGTGGTTCACAAAAATAGCAAGACCTAATCTCAAATAGGTCTCGCAAAAATAGCGAGACCTAATCTCAAAAAAAAAAAAGAAAGAAAAAAAAAGAAATAATTCGAAAAATATACAATATGTTGTATTACATTGTAATCTAATCTCAAAAAGTTGGAAGCCATTGAAGTGGTGAATGATTATATTGTGATGTAGGATAAGAATATTACCAAGCAGTAAAGAATATGACATTTATCTGTTTATCAGTCATTTACTGAAAGGCAGAGCCATATTGCCAAGTGAAGAAAGTAAGGTTACAAGGTAACATGATTTGAATTATAATGCAAATAATACATTTTTAGAATACATATATTTATGCATAAACACAGAATATCTGGAAAATATTCTTTAAAATCTTTGCAATAGTTTATAATGGTCATACATAAAAACTAGGGTTTGAGATATTTTTCCCTATATATTCTTCTGAATTGTTTGACTATTTTTACATGAATATACTCCTTTTAACCAAAATAATTCTCTTGAAAACTGGGAAGTTTGTTATTGAATCATAGTAAAATTTCCACTATGGTTAATCATTTTATTGAGTAATATATATTAGTAGAATTTAATTTAAATTGTTGCCTTGGAAATTCTTGCTAAGAGTTATAATATTTCTATACATGTTTTCTTTCACTGAGGTCTACTTTGTTAAATAATGCTATCACTAAATTTTAAGATAGGCCAATCCATCTATTAATATAACCAATAGCGTCTAAAGGTTTCAGTTAAATTTTAAGCTGCATTTCTCTATCGGTGAAACCCTTATTACTAAAAGGGAAACTTCTTTAGAAGGTGATGAGTGCTTTTTGCTGGAAGAGAGAAAAAAACAATACCTCTAGCTTTATATGAGCTCTAATGTGTGTACAAAGGAGTAGCTGTTCTGGTGACTGAGCAAAAAGGAAAGAAACAGGTGTCCTTGGGTAAGATCAATGTGACTATGCAAATTAGCCTTAGAATCTTACTGTTAACTTAATCTTAAAAAATAAACTTTGGCAGTTAATTTATTTCTCCAGTGTGGCCCTGCTATAGCCTAAATTTGATGATTTGACTCATCTAATATACCCTAAATTTGATGAATTACCTGAATTTGAGTTTAATAATCTTTTTGTTTTAGAATATGGTACAAGTGAGTTGCAAGTATGAAATGCAATAACTATTTGTAGAAATTCTTTTCATCTGTGATGTAACCCTGAGTTGCCATTCTGTGAATATATGAGACTTTCAACTACTTCAATATAAATCAATAACTTTTACCAAAAAGGGATAGTTTTGGTAGATAAACATAACCTTTTACCAGATAATATCTTATGAGATTATTTCTTGGAGATTAAAAAAAGGTTATAAGTTGAAATACCTAATTACTTTAAAATATTATTTTCTGGCTAGGCACGGTGATGCGTGCCTGTAAGTGGCAGCTTAGAAAGCCATGGTGAGGACCAGGGATCACGGTTCGAGTCCCGCCCAGGGCAATGTAGCGAGACCTAGTTGCAAAAAAATAGCTGGGTGTGGTGGTGTGCTCCTGTAATTCCAACTACCTGGGAAGCTGAGACTGGGGAAGCTGAGACCTACCCTCAAATAAATAAATAAACAAATACAGAAATAAATAAATACAGAAATAAAATATTTCATGTTATGCTTAGTTTTTTGTTTGTTTGTTAATTCGTTTGTTTGAGACTAGGTTTCACTATTTTTGCCCATGGAACCCTGTGCTCACGTTGCCCAGGGTACCACGGACTCAAGCAATTCCCAGCCTCAGCTTCCCAGGTAGCTAGGATTATAGGCACACGCCACCACACCCCAGCTATTTTTTTGCAACTAGGTCTCGCTGTGTTGCCCCTGGTGGGACCCAGACCCAGCGGCGACTCCATAAGCTGTCACTTACTGGCATATGCCACTGTGCCTGGCTATTATGCTTAGTTTTGGCCTAGACATTTGTCAGCTCATTACTCCTGTGAGCACCAAATGATATATTTGAAAGTATAGCACAGTTGTGGACTTGCCTAGTTGGCAATTGCTTTATGTTTTGATTCATTTTCCTATGAGGTGGTTTAGTTTCCCACGTGAACTTTGTGGGCAGTTCGATAGTAAGGAAACACTCAATGATTTAGGTTTGGCCTCTTCTACCATTGGGAGGAGAATCTAAGAGAGGGATCAACCAACTGCCTACAGTTATACTTTAAGAAATAATGGAGTTCTTTACCAAAACACTCAGGTAAAATGGTCATGAGAAGTAATATGAGCAAAGGTTTGGAATGCAGAAGAGGTGGTATGTTTTGGGAGAATTTTATTTAACTGGAGCTAAGGACTGGTGTTAGAGAATAGTGTTTGCCTGGTGGGAACAAAAGTATAAGAAGTTGTTGCTTAGTCCAGACTAGCATCACAGACTGATTGATAGAAATTTATCTCCTCACAGATCTAGAGTCTGGAACTCTATAGTCAAGGCTCTGGCAGCACTGGTTTCTCCCAAGGTCTCCACCTTTGTGGGTAACCACTTGCTGTCTTCAGATAGCATGCCTTCCTTCCGTGTGTAGAAAGAGAGTGTTCTCTGGAGTTTTCTCCTTGTCTTACAAAGATGACAGTCCTATCAATTTAGGGCCCTTTGACCTCATTTATTTTCAGTCTTCCGGGTCCTGTCTCATCAATAGTCACATCAGGGATTAGACTTCACCATGTGAGATTTAAAGGGAACACAATTCAGTCCACAACACAGGATAAGATCTAATCTGGGATTATGTTATGAAGTCTTTGAGGACACAAATACCATAAAACTGACTTGCTAGAACACAAGCCCCATGGAGACAGAGAGAGTGTCTGATTTATACGCTCTGGTACTCCTAAGCATTGTCTGCAGTACCTATTATTATATGTGTTTGTCAAATATTGATGATTGGAGTGTGGTGGAAGGAAAACTGTTTCACAGGTCTGAGCTATGAGACACCAAGTTCCTAAAAGTAGTGGTGGTAGAAATGAAATGGAAGGGTAACAACAATGAGTGGTACAACGCAGTAATATTGAGAAGGTGGTATAAAGGGCAGGAAATGATGAATGACTGACTTTTTGTGATTGAGTGACATGGTGATACCATCCCATTTATGAAAACAGTGAAATTGAAAAAAATTAGTTTAATACTGCAGATCTTCATTTTGAAAGGGCTTATCCATAGTTGTGAAAATTAAAGTCCTTACAGTTTCTCCTAGATGTTCCTGAAGGTTCTCTGAATGCCAAGTGATTAATTTCTCCCAGCAACATTCAGGGTTTTTATATTCTAACTTACCTCTCTCACTCAGTTGTAGCAGACTGAGAGAATTTGAAGGATTAGTACACACATTTCTTTTCTTCTTGTAATAATCAACTGCTCAACCTTTACTGTTCCATTTGTAATAGCCACAGTAGAAACAGAAATTATAGTCAGATTCTGTCACAGTGTAATAAATTTCTATGTACTAGTGCTCTTTATGCCAAGATGACTTTTTTTTCTGACTGCTTTCTTGTTTTTATAATTCTAAGAGAATGACTCACTCAAAACTTTATTTCTCAATTAGCTCTCTGAGATACTTATTAGTGAAATTTGTATATAATAGCAGTCTACTTTTTTTGAAATAGCTCATAGTTACAGCAATCTCAGTTTACATTGAAAACTTTTAAACTATTTTCATGATCTCATCTGAAAAAATTATTTTTTGCTTTAAGACAAATGTTAAACATAAATTTATGTTAAATATAAATTTAGAGTATTTTGTTTGCATCTGTTAAGGGGATTTAGCAACAGAAAATTACTTGTTTATTGTGAATAATTGGAATGCTTCCTTCTTGCTTTTGCAGAAAACAACAACAACAACAACAAAATCCAAGTTTAGTGTTCAGGCACTCTCTCTTAACAGATGGTATTAAAGTGCTTCATCAGTAGACAGCATTATGCACAACTTTGAGGATAATCAGAGAACCTTTGCTCACTGAATTTGGATGTTTAAAATTAGCTAACAAGATGGCCATTTGAAACATTCAATTTTAACAAATTTATCATCCCTTCTTGTACAGAAATGTCTACAATTCTTTGACTATTTTGTTCCTTGACTTAAATAATCTGCAACATCAAGCGAAAATAAAATAGCAATTAGTAACCAAAAGCATAAATTCTAAATGTAGTCAAAATAGAAATTGTGGGGTGTTTCAGTTAGGATACGGATTAAGCTGTATTAACAGTCTGATTCATTTCTCAGATAATATTGATAATGCTGGTTTCTTTCATCCTTCAGTTCCAACATTTCCACTACAATGTTAGCTTTATCTGCTTGGTTCTGGATAGCTTGTCACCATGTCCAAGCTTCAGGCATCAAGATGAGAGAAGAAAACAGAATAAATAGGCACATCTTCCAGTTAAGGGACAAAAACCTAGTATTTGCACCCATTGTTTTGTCCATATTCTGTTGGCCAGAACTTAATCATATGACCACACTCAGGTATAAGGGAAACTGGGAAATATGCTCATCTGAAACCCAAGGTTTTATTTCCTTTTTTGGAATTTAATTAATTTTCTCTATTTAGGTAGCATTGATTTGCATCACTACATGACTTAGGGAAGAGGTTAACACCTCCTCAGATGTATGCTACCATACCACTCCTTCCATCAAAGCACCCATAATCCTTCACCCTAGGCCTTTGGCTCTTTCCTCCCTTGTCCCTATTCCCCTTCCTTTCCTTCTAGTAACCTCAGTGCTATAAACATATTTGTAGGGGTTATGTTAGTTTAGTTTGTTAATTCCTTTGTTTTTGTTTTATTCTTTCTCTGTGTTCCACCTACAAGTAAAGTATTTGTCATTTTGCTCCTGATTTATTTCATTTAACATAAGCTGTTCTGGTTCTACCCATGTTGCTGCAAATACCAAGAATTTGTCTTTATAGATGAATAGTATTCCACTGTGTGTGTGTATATATATATATATATAAAGATTTTATTTCTTAAAGGAATGTGAGAAGATGGGTATGGCATGCTAAAATTTGTGACTTTAGTTTCAAGTGAATGCTCACTGGACTAACGGGTAGCTCACTGGACTATCTTTTCAATTGTAAAAGAAAAAAACAGGTGAAAGCATGCATCATTAGCAAAATATTTGAAAATATGTTGTTAAAAACTAAGTGTGAAAGATGAATTATGATGAACCCTATACATCATCTTATGGGTCTCAGTCATAGAAGTTTTTCTAACTTGCATGTCTCTTTTACTTTCAAGGACTTAGATTTTATTTAGAGCAAACAACATATCTGTATGCAAATTTCTCTCTGACCCTTTGTTCCGTGGTAGAATCAACCTTACTAAGAAAGCTAGAAGCTTTGAGTAGCCAAATTTCAACTAAGTGTATTTTCAACTAAGTGTTTTACTAGACATTGCTATTTAGAAAGTGCCTTGACTTTGTGTACAGGGAAGGCTGTATCATCAGTGTCCATCTTTATCAAAACTCTCTAATGGGAAGCAGTGTCTGCCACTCTCTTGGCCAGTGCTCTGCTGTGGTCCTGTTGCTTGCCTGGGAGAGGAAGAAGAGTAAGTATTCTGAGACCAAGTAAAGTGACAGGGGGCAATGGTGGAGTGTCCGTGTTCTGGCCTGGGTCCAAGTGGGCTGGAGGAGAGATAATTGCTAAGATCAGAAGTTCCTGCTCCGTTGGGAAAAGAACCACACAATCCTCTGCTCTGATTCATTTTGGAGCATCAGGAACTCAGCAGGTGGTAAGGAATGAACAGGGTGAACATGTCCTTTAATGCCAGAGCATTAATGTGAAATTTTGATACAAGGTTAGGACACAGCAGCCTTATGCTTGGGCTTCTTTGAGGAACCCTCCAAGTCTCACCCTGCCATTCTCTGGCTCACTTAGTAGTCTACTACAGCCCTTTAGTATCTTAACAAATACGAGATGCCATGGTTTCCTTTGACTCCAGTGCCATGGATTTTTCACCCCTGAAGGCATTCCTGTAGATGAAGCATTATTAGTGAAAATGAGAGTCACATATTTTCTGGGAGGGCATGGGAGTTGGCTGTTGCATTTTCAATCTTCTTTATCTCTATCCGTTTATAACTGACCTGCTTACTGATTAATTGGTTGCCACGTTGTAAGTCAGAGAAGTTTGAGTAAGTAAGTCAGCAGTTAGGCGGTCTGAATGACAGGACTGTTTGGTGTTTTGAGCTTAGGAGAGCAGGGCCCTAGGTGTTGTGTTATATTTGATCTAAGTGCACATAGTGACCATGCATTAGAAAAGTAGGAGCAGCACCCAAGTGTCATCAGTCAAACACATTCTACCAATCTGCCCCTGCTCTGACTTTTTCAGAATGTCTGGGGTGGAAGTAACATACAGGAACACAAGGGGATACAGTGATGGGTCTGGATGATATGATGGTGGGAGGGAGAACTATGGGGTACAGCAATGTTAAGGGGAAAAAAGGGGGAAAAGGAAACAAACAAACAAAAAAAAAACAAAATAAGTGCCAAGTCACTGCCATTTAATATATTAACTATTTTTTCCTTAAAAACTTCATATTCTCTTAGCTAATTATACCACTGCATTTTCAATACTATCGTCTTTAAATAGATATATTAAATTATGAATTTCGGTCAAACATTTATATTGTAGTAGTGAACAAACCTTTGATGAGCTTAGTTGGTCTCTATGGGAGACCAGTATATTATAAATGTATAGATCTTCACCATATGTCTTTTTATCTAATCTATACAAGTTTAAAAAAAAAAACTACATTTCTTAGGCTGGGCATGGTGGTGCGTGCTTGTAAGTGACACCTTATGGAGTTGCGGTGGGGTCTGGGGATCGTGGTTCGAGTCCCCCCCAGGGCAACACAGTGAGTCCCAAAAAATAGCGGGGTGTGGTGGTGTGTGCCTGTAATTCTAGCTACCTGGGAAGCTGAGGATGGGGATTGCTTGAGTCTGTGGTACCCCGGGCAACGTGAGCCTGTGGTTCCACAGGCAAAAATAGGGAGATCTAGTCCCAAACAACAAAAAAGAAAACCTATATTTCTTTGTAAATATTTTTTAAAACTGTTGGGATTGAAGATAGCTCCTTTAATAATGTAAGAGAAGCTGCCAATCAATAGAATATTCACAGGTCTTAGATTCAGATGACCGAGGTTGTCAGTTTCCACTAAAATGATTTTGTTGTGTTTTTACTCAGTTGATTGCCTACTTAATACTCTCCAGTGAGAATGCATCTTCCCTAGGAACAGAACAGTCACATTTATTGACCAATCTCAGTATCAGGGGGTTGGGGAGCAGGTGTAATACTATTTCTGATGTAATTCCTCTTGATCTTAGTTCATCTTTTATAATAATAAGAGTTTGACCAACATAACCTTCCAGGTTCTGTTCAAGTCTTAAGCTTCCCATTGCCTGCATCACGGTAAGGGAAGCAGCACACAGGCAGAAAAAGATGGTTCCGTGACAGACACTGATCATCAGCATTATTTCATGCAGTCCTTGAAATTCATGAGCTAGGTATTATCACCACCCTTCCTTTACAAGTGGAGAAACTGAGACTGCGTTAGCAAACTTGCTGAATAGCCCACAAGTAGTGAGTGGTAGGTAGAGTGGAGACTTTTTTTTAAACCCGAAATTTATTGTGTGACTGTTGAAATCCTTAAGATGAACTGAATGCCTCATAGTTGCCCTCTTGGGTGTAGGTGTCATTCCTTCAAGTAATTCATGCCCAAATCTGTGGCATAGCACCCGTATGGATGGTATTTCGTCTTTTAGCCTGAGCCTTCCAGTTATACTTCCTCTTCTGCTGGCACAGTAGCCACGTTTGCTGTGCGTCCAGCTCTGAAAGTGGTGGGCCCGGCGCCCCAGCGGCACAGCACGCCTCTATCGTGACTTTTCCAATTGATACTGTTGCCTTCTGCCCGCGGACCGAAAAGCAGAGTGGAGATTTTGAACACTGATCTGTGGGACTCGAGGGTTTGGAGACGGAAACCTACAGTTGTTTTTTTGTTTGTTTGTTTGTTTTGAGACTAAGTCTTGCTATTTTTGCCCGTGGAACCGCAGGCTCTTGTTGCCCGGGGTACCACAGACTCAAGCAATCCCCAGGCTCAAGCTTCCCAGGTAGCTGGGATTACAGGCGCGCACCACCACGCCCAGCTATTTTTTTGGAACTAGGTCTTGCTACGGGCCCCAGGCGGGACTCGAACTGCGATCCCTAGCCCTGGCTGCTTCATAGGCTGAAGCTTACAGGCACGAGCCACCGTGCCCAGCCCGGAAGCCTACAGCTGTTAACTATCATGCAGTCACATTTTTGAGGAATGCTTAACTGCTTCAAGGGCAATAAATGGTCTGATTAAATTTTAAGCCAATTATGTACCTGTAGCCTACCTCTAGGTATCTTTCATCCATACATTTGTATAAATTTCTGATACTTGAAAATACAGAAAGAGGTCCCTGAATGCAAGCGGAGAAGTAAACTCAGATTAAATAATCTTCCTTCAAGTCTCATGAAGTGAACAGAGGCAATGAAGAAGAAAAAAAGGCAAGAATTCATGAAATAGCCAAACAAAGAACATTATAGCGTGCACGTCAAAAAATGACAGCCAAGGGTGGTGATAAGTTTTGACAAAGTTCCTTTTTTCACACCCACTTCACAGGAACAGTACTGAGAACTCTGATAATTTTTATTAATGTCTTTCTGTTTGTGCAAAAACCTGAGCGAGTGAGTGCAACAGCCCTGGGAAAAGTAAAGGCCTAGGTACGGCTGTAGGTCTTGACAGGGTCAGAAAAGGCCCTCTGTGGCTTGGTAACTTCCAGGGCCTTGTGAGAAACTGAATGAGTGAAGCTCACAGCTGGGTGGGCGGGCACAGGAGCAGGATATTTCTCTGAACCTTAAATGAGAAACCAGAGTCTCTTCTGACCTGGTCAGCTCTTCTACGTACCTCCCTCCCTGTCCCCAGGTAAGTGGATTGAAAATGACTCCAACCTATTAGACAGACTGGCCCTAAACAAAGAGGAAACATCATATCAGAGCATGGGGGAAGTCAGGACAGACCTAGCTAATGGAAAAAGTATAAGGGAAATGATGTGTCAAGTAAGCAACCACAGTGGAGGGAGAAAAAGAAGGAAAAATTGAGAAGAAAAAGAACAGAACAGATGCACTTTTTAAGGGGTGAATGTATTTAAAAATAATAAAAAGGGGCACTGAGCCCTCAGCCACCCAGCCTGTCGTGCTCCTTTCAGGGTTTGAGGGACGCAAGGTGGGGTGGGAGCAGCTGGGGGCACCCCAGGTCACCGAACCACGAGGTGGCTGGGGGAGGCAGGGGTAGCCCTGCCCACATGCCTGGTTCAGCCATGCTGCAGGGCACTGAACACCCCCCCCCCACCGGCCAGATGCACAGGCTGGGGTGAGGTGGGGGGAATTGGTGGAGGGTAGTAAGTGGTTGGAGTCATTCCATCTGGTCTTCTCCAAATCGTCAACCCTCACCAGAAGCAACTAAATCAGCGATTCAACAGCAGTTGTACATGAATACGGAGGTGGAAAACAAAAGAAGTATTCCAGAACAACGAACATGTCAGATCCATGGGACACAGGACTATAAGACTGATCTTAGAGACGAACTACCTCAGAAATACAACCACTGTAATCAACAGTGATGGGAACAGAATTTCCCGTTCAGAGATGCTTTCAGCTTAGCAAAGGACCCTCCCACTTTAGGGGGTGAGGAAAGCCACAGAGATGGGCATTGGCCCCACGGCGAACTGGACCAACCATCTGCCAGGGCCTATCTTGATAAAAAAAAAAATGGGTGCACAAACTTTGGCCAGGAGAAACGATCCCAATGCCAGCAACCAGAACTACAAAACAAAGAAGGAACAAAATATGACAGAAGATGGGCTGAAGCAGCTAACCAGAAAGGAGGAGGAGGCACTGAAAGAACACAATCATGTGTGAACTGGTGGCCAGCAGCAAAAAAACACTTGGAAAACTAAGCAAAGGCCACTGTGTCCCAGGAAACCATGTCCACACCAGACAAAAAGACATTGCTACAGGAAAGAAGAGGAAGAACCCAAGGGACTAAAATTAAACAGTAAATGGCAGTGAAAGAAGAGATGGAAAAGACCAGGGAGGCAGGATGGGGGAGGGGGAAGAACACCCAAAAGGCAAATGTAAACAAAACTTATTCAATAAAAATATATATTATTAAATAAATAAATAAATAAATATAATAAAAATATACGTTCTCCAAATACCTTATTAGCATCTCCTGGGAGTGCTGCAGGGTATAAAGTGATACTATTTGTGATACTATTATTCCATAAAGCTAAGACCCAAAAGTGAGATAAAACAGGATGAAGTGAATGGGGAAATTTCAGGGCTAAGGAAACTAATTGAGAGCCTAAAGAACATCATTATAGATCTGATAAATAATTTAGTAAGAGCAAGAGACAGCTTAGCCAGTGGTTGAAAATAAAATCAGTGGTGTGGAGGAGATGCTCACAATAATGAGTGAATGCGGAGAAAAAGGACAAACATTAAAATATGTAGAAGGCAATCAATATGGAGGTCAGAGATCATCCACTGTCAGGACAAATGGAACAGGATGGGTCATTAAATATGGGATAAGAGAAAATTTCCCTGAAACAAACAAATTGTATCCTTAGCTCTATGGGTACTTTGTAATGTAGAAAAAAATAGACCATAACCATTGAGATGTACTTTGATGAAGGTGTTGACAGTAGAGTATAAGAAAAGGATTTGGGAAGAAAAAAAATAAGCTTCCTATTTGCTTGCTGTACCTAGACTTCTTAGCAGGTTTCAAAGGTAGACTGCAGTAGAGCAGTATACAAACTTCTGGGGACAAAAAGTACGTGCAACCCAGCCAAACAATTGTTTGGTTATAAAGTCAACAAGCAGACTTTCTCAAACATGAAACATCAAACATGAAAAAACACAATATGTAAAGATATGAAAACTGATGAGAGGTTCTTAAAACAAGAAGCCAGTTGACATTGAAATCTAGTCAAAGAAATAAATGAAGGTCAAGAATTTAGGAGTGGCATAAGAATCTGGAAATGGACTTCGGGTCCATTTTAAAAATAGAGCAAAAACTAACCAAGAGAGTCATAATTTACAGACCACAATGAGATGGTTTATAATTTGGCAAAGGAAAATGTAATATAAGCAGCGAAATGTGGGATGAGGAAAAGTGTAGGTGGGATAAATAGCAAGAGTGAATCACCTCATTATCTTTCATAGACTCAATTCATGCTATCTAAAATGAAACCACATAGTTAAAAAAAAAAAAGCTGCAGCATTCCCAGGCCTTTGATGGTTTTCATAATCTTTTTACTTAACCTGAGAGCCAGTGAGGCAAGCCAGCATCTGTGCACCAGATTTGTCTGCAGTTGTGCTTTGGTCTGCTAAGGCCAGTTCTATGTTTTAAAATATTTTGATACTTAGAATGTGAATGTCTCTAGGTGGAGGTGGTATACTTCCTAGTTAACCTTGCTCAATTTTTTTTTCTTCACATTTGGGAATCTGTCCTATCTGGTTTTTGAGGGATTCTTCGCCAACTAAAATCTCTTGGGGTAAAGAATCACTTATCTGAAGTTCAGAATAGGATGAATTAGTAATTAACCAATAGATACATTCCTTCTACCTTTATTGGAAAACATTTTTTTTCTTGCAAACGAGTGTTATCTTTTTTTTTTTTTAATTTTTAAGAGACTAGGTCTCTTAAAAAATGTTGTCTTGAATCCATGGACTCAAGTGATCCCCAACTTCAGCCTCCCAGTTAACTGGGATTACAGGTGCACGCCACTACGCCAGCAATTTTTACTTTTTTTCCCCATTGTTTGCGTACATAGCTTGTGTTTGTAGGCATGGTCCTCCAGCCCCTCCACTGATCATTCCAGTTCCTTTCTTGTTGCCAGTTTTTGTTGGTCAATGATTGGCCGATTGAGCTCTTCATTTCTTTTCTGAAGCAGTGTCCTCCTGGGAGAAGCCCCACATCCTCGGGGACTGCAGACCAAGCTGACCAGATCTCCGGGAATAACTTTGGGGCAGGTGACCCATCTAAGCATGTCGGAAAACCTGCCCGGCGGGCTGGTGTGTAGAATGGCTCTCCTGGCTTCTTCATTGTGGCATTCCCTGTGGTGGAGGAAACGGTCTCTTTTTGTCCAGACCCTTATGATATCTGGTTTCAGTGTCTCCTTGTTTTTATTGGCTGTCTCTTCTGTTCATTTCATTGTCAGTGTCTCCTTGTTCTTATTGGCTGTCTCTTCTGTTCATTTCATTGTCTGTCCCATGATGCCGCTTCTTAGCCTTGTAACTCTGGCACCTGGCTTTGGGAGCTCATCTCCCAGTCATTGACAGCGTGGGAGTTTCCTGGTGAGGACAGACCTAAGTGGATGGTTGGTCTGGCTCATCTCCTCTCTCCTGGTTCGCACTTCTCTTTGGGCCACTGTCACAAGTGCTATTTTCCCATGTATTGGATAGACAAGGATCAGTCTCCTGGCAAATGGAGGCACTGCTGCCTCACCTTTGTCTAAACTTGGCTGCTGCCAGGTCCCAGGTCTCATGAGAGGTAGAGAGAGAGACTTTCATGAAAGATCTCTTTTACTACCCAGGGACTCATACCTAAAGGAAGCCTCTCCTTAGTTGTTTTCTTACTCTATTTAAAGCCTTGGGGCATAGCTACTGTCACCTTCTAGCTATTTCTTTGGCTCAGTTTTCACTTCCAGTCCTTTAAATAGAGTATGAATTGAAACTGAAATGGAGCCAGAAAAACAGCTGATTGGCTGTGAAGGTCCCTGTAGAAGACTCTCACCCTGACCCCAGAGGCTGGGCAAGTCAGTCCAAAAGAACTGTGGGCAGCTTTGGAGTCTAATGGCTTTAAGTCCATCTGATGGACAATTGAAGGACTGGCAATCCAGCAGGGTATGAGAGATTAGGCATTGCAAAAAAAAAAAAAAAAAAAAGCAGCATTCTTAAATTAGCATTTCCATGTGCAAGTGCTCTATTAGTGTTTTGACAAAAGATACCATCTTAGATAAGCAGCACAAATCCTTTATTTGAATTAAATCCTGCAAAAACCAAAAGCCGAAATGATAGACTCCTCAATAAAACCATAAAATCCTACAGTGATCAATAGAGATGGGTGTCCATGCTTAGATTTTGAACTTGTGAATACTTCCAGATTTAAAAGGCACTTTGTGGGAAAGAATAAAATCTGGCTTGTATGATTGTGGCAGTGATAATGAGGGTGTATGGTCGGCTGGTAAAAGACTGAACCCACCTCCCCTATTCTTGGGGTTATTGTACCATAGGAAATGTTCCTGAATGGGAACAGAGAGGAAGTCAAGCTTGTTCACTTGAATTAGGAGGTAATGGCATCAACTTTGGGCAAGGTGTCCTCACACACTTAGCGCTTTTGTGGGTGATGCCATTATAGGCAGAACATTTCCTCCAGTGGGATGAATGTCCTCTCTTAGCGTTACTTACCATCACAGTTCTCTTAAGATAACCTCTTGAAAAACATCATTGTGAGCACATGGTGGTGAGAGTTAAGAAGTTTCCTGTTGACCCGAGGTCACCAGGCATAGGTCACTTTGCGCACAACTTCTTGATTATAAATAAAACCTAAATAAATAAAAATCACATATATGAGAAACTTTCCTGAAGGTATGTTTTTCTTAGGTTTCTCCCGATAAAGACTAAGAACCAGAGGATGCCAACACCAGGGCCTCCCCCATTCTAAACATTGCCATCTAATTTTACTTGACCTATGAGACATTTTCTTTGGAAATGCTGGTTTTGCTATTTTCTTGTAAAAAGGAAATAAAATATTTGTTTTTTTATGTACTCCATCTTGGTAATAACACACAGCTTTTCTTGATACTTAGAAAACACATTCCTAAATTTAATGAATTTAATGTAAAAGAATTAATAATGAGTTTGGTTACTTCACTCTCTTATTACTGCAGTGTTCTATGTTACAGATTCTATGTTACAGAATCATTTATTCAGTGAACAGGCTGATCTCAGTTGGGCTAGAGTTACTGCTTTTCAGTGTCCCCCATGCTTCTTGGGTTATGAATCAGATCAGTTTTGTTCAACTTTTTGATGGCAGGACCCTTTATATTTTTAAGATCTATAAAAGAAATTCGAGAAATTGAAAAAAC
>PVHY01016081.1:15134-34639 GCA_004024945.1 Uropsilus gracilis
CGATCCCTAAGCCCCGGCCGCTTCATAGGCTGAAGCTTACAAGCACGAGCCACCGTGCCCGGCTTGAAAATTATTTTTATTGGTTCATTTAAAAATAACATTAGTAAGGCTGGGCATGGTGGCACATGCCTGTAAATGGCAGCCTAGAAAGCCACAGCGGGGACCAGGGATCGCGGTTCGAGTCCCACTGGGGGCATGTAGCGAGTCCCAAAAAAATAGCTGGGCATGGTGGCGTGCGCCTGTAATCCCAGCTACCTGGGAAGCTGAGGCTGGGAATTGCTTGAGTCTGTGGTACCCCGGGCAACATGAGCCTGTGGTTCCATGGGCAAAAAATAGCGAGATACAGTCTCAAAAAAATAAAATAACATTAGTAAACCCATTACATGTTAATAAAAATAATTCATTTTATGGAAAAAGCCTTTTTTTCAAAGTAAACACAATTCTTCAAAATTAGTGAGAAAAAGCAGCATTATTTCACAATACTGCAAAACTTTTTGACATCTCTCTTACGTAGAGTTCAAGTCCCATATCTACTTCTGCATATGCTCTGTGATAATATCACAGGTCTAAAAGCCTCTGGAAAATTCCACTGTATACTAATGAGAGAATGTGAGAGGAAAAAAAGCAGAGAAGTTTTAGTGTCATTATGAAAATAAGTTGGTCTCATGAATTTCCTGAAAGGACCTCAGACATCCCCAGGAGTTCCTGGGCCTCACTTTGAGAACTATGAAGTAGGTGAATAATGAATTAGAGAGCCAGACCAAGTCTTGAGGATCTTACAAACAAGGGCAATTCTACCCAAACCACAGGTTCAGATACTGAGTTCCTTCTCACTGATGATTGGCCTAATATGTCAGTGGGTAAATCCATACTTCACATAATGTGCCCCTAGGAATCTTTGTGATTACTTTTATATTTTTGACATCTAATTTAGGAGGATGGAAATTTTTTTGGTGAAAGATCAGGACTCATTGAATTTTGCACTCTCTTATCTAGATTGTAACATTGCCCTTTGCTATCTAGTTGGATGGTATGTTTTTTACATATTTTTTTCTGGCTCTTGGTCACAATTCTGTAGTCAAATTATTTCTATAGCCCTTATTCTCGTTCTCTTGCTTAAAATAGCCAAGCATCCTGACACTGCTCTTATGTCTCTTTTCAACAGAAGCTGGACCACCATTTGTTGGAGAAATTGTAGCAGCAACTCCTTCATGAGGCAGGAAGTTGGATTAGACCAATGACCTCAACATTCCCTTTTCTTTCAAAGGTTCTATGTTGCTTCTGCTTTCTCAACCCAGAAAAACTGCAGACAACTGCAGAACAGGCCTTCGGCTTGCTTTTCCTAAAGTCAGGGTCCCCATTTCCCTTTGTAACAGAGACCCAATTGGATTAGAGCATCTGTATTCTGTAGATATAATTCCCTGAATCCCTTGCAACTAGGGTGATCTTGTGATATAGTTCTGGCCAAAGAGGTATAAGCAAAAGTTTGTAAGATGGGAGTTCTGTGAAAGTAATTATTTCTCTCATAAAATAAGGAAACTACTTTAATAATGTGTCATTTTATTTCTTGTCTGGAACATCAAGATAATACCTGAGGCTAGGGTAACCCTCTTACGACCTTAAAGAAGAAAATCATATGCTGAAGAATGATGACTGGAAGCTAAATGAGATTGAGAACTTGATTTCCTCAAGTAGTGGTGTGAGACCTGTTCTTTGTTACCCAAGAAAAAGAATCCTTTAAGATACTGTAATACATGTAGGTTAAATTTATTCCTAGTTATCTAATACATTTTTACTAGCTAGTTATGACACTTAGCATATTTTCATAGTACTTCAGTCTATAGTCTCACTACTAGTATATTCTTAAAGAGGTTAATACCACTGTACAGTGCAAAAAGTTGCTTCAGAATCAGCCAAAAGAATTCTGGCTCGAGTCACCTGCTCTGTGACCTCAGGCTGGTTACTTCATCCTCTTGAGCCTTAATCTCCTCACCCATTAAAATGAGGCTAAAACTAAACATCTCCTGGTTGTGAGGTTTATATGAAGTAACAGAAAAAAAATCCCTAGCCGAGTCCTGTGAGTCAAAGTAAGTACAAGAAATGCAGGCTCCAGTTCTCTTCTTGTTACAGAAATAGATTAGTACCATTCATTCTCACTGGTAAATATTCCCAGGTTATCTCCTAGTAGTTTAAAATTGAATAAGAAAAATATAGCAGGATATCGGTAGGCAAATATTTGTACAATGAGCCAGATAAGCACTTATCATCCAGGAAGTGCAAATCAAAATCTCAATGAGTTATACTCCTGAGAGAACTGCACATGTCAAAAATAAACCAACCAGAAACAAGAGATTTGATGAAGGTGTGGAGGGAAGGTAGACTGGTCTAACCCCTGTGGGAAACAGTATAGAGATTTTTCATAAAGTCTAAAAATAGATTTAGCCTATGATCCAGTAATCTCATTGCTTAGTATTTACCCCTCCCATGCAAAAACGCTAATTAGAAGTGAATGTGCACTTCTATGTTCACTGCAGTACTATTTTCAGTAGATAAGTAATGGAAATGACCTAAATACCCAATGGCAGATGAGTGGATTAGAAAGACTAGGGCTTATATAAACAATAAAATGTCACTCACCTATAAGAAAGGATGAAATTTTGTCATTTGAATCTGTGACAAATGTCCAGAAAGAAGAATATTTCTAGTTTATGCATGGTTGTTCTCTCAGAGCCTAGTTTAGTGTTTGACACATGATAATAATGTCATATTATTATAAATATTTTCTGAATATATAGACGGATGAGTAAACAAATACAAATCCTAACCTTCATCTTCCTGCTGCCCAAGATTTCCTTACATTTTCTATAACATTTAATATCATTTTAACTAACATTGAATGACAGTTTTTGAATTTTTTTTTGGCATCTTAAAATGAATCCATAGTGCTTCTGATGCTATTTTCTTCTCTGGTAACAAAGCTTCTAATTAAGTGCTATCAAAACAATGTACCCACTTCATTAATATTCTTACACAGCTTTATCTAAATGACTCTCATTAAATAACTCAGTGTACAGGATAATGAAGCAATTCTTTACAATTTTCTTTGTTTGTAACATATAGTAAGAAATACATTTACATGGCAGCTTCTAATGCATATGTACATATGCACATTTTTAGATAGGCACCATATGGTAAGAGTATATATGTGTATAGATGTATATATTTTAAACAAATACTTCCTATTACAATGCTTGATACATGAAATGCATTCTGAAATTATCTACTCTGGGTTAGTTTGTTTTTTTTTACACTCACAGTTGTGCACTAATGAATTGATCTTAACACACTTCTCATTTTATACAACTTTTGTCCAGAAGGCAAGAGATCCTTTTTATTTATTGAATAAGTTTTGTTAATTCACTGTTACTATATCCTTATTTCTTTATTGGTAAAATGGAGAAATATAAGAATAAGCATGGTTTCTGGAAGAATATGGTCAAGGAAGAATAGAACATGTTTTGGTAATAAATGAACTCTAAATTTTAAGTATCTCAGTGCTCCAAAGTTCATCTGTTACTCACAGGAAGTTTGAAGAAGTTGGTGACTTTCTTGCTGTGACCTGCCAATTTGGGCTACTCCCATCTTGTGAACTTTCATGTCAACACATGACCTCTGTGACTCTGGGCAAAGGAAGAAATAACTAGAGGTAGCACTGTCTATGAGTGTGTGCTCCTAGAGGTGACACCTTTCTCCTCCCAGCCCGCTGGCCAGAACCAGTCACATAACCCTGCCTGTTTATAAGGCAGATTGGAGAATATAGATAGCAACAGGAATATTCTGTCAACAGTAGATATCTCAGTGAGTTTTTTGGTAAATACATTTTCCAATTTTATTCCTCATGCTTTCCTTTCTAGGAATTGTCATAATTATAGTCATATTAGTTCCAAATATCTTATCACACTCTACTAATGACCTGTTGTTTGTCTTTTCTAAAACTTCCCAGACAGGAGCCAACAATATCTGTCTTGTCCATCATTGTATTTCCAGTGCCCACCACAGTGTTTGGCATATAATATGGTACTTTGTAAAGTTTACTGCTATATTTCTTAAATGAATAAATAAATATATAGTTTACATTGCTTTGATCTTTTGTAAAAAAGATATATTTAAAAAAAGATATATTAGTGATGGATAAGTGATTTTGAAAACAAAATGATGACAACACCTACATTACCAGTAATCGGATAGAACAATGGTGGACTTGATGGAGGTATCTATCTATCTATCTATCTATCTATCTATCTATCTATCTATCTATCTATCTATCTATCTATCTATCTATCTATCTATCTATCTATCTATCTATCTATCTATCTATCTTTACTTTTGGCAATTCAATATCTATTATAACTGATTGAGTACAAAATAATGACTACCTTCTCTTCTGTGGGAAAGACCGATACAATAGAAAATCTGCTATAGCAATTCTAGATTTCCTAATTTACTTATGTTTATATGACTATTTTCTTAGATTTGATTGTCCTTTTGTTTTCAGTCTTTAGAGTATTATCAGAGTCCCTGCTGGTTACCCCCCTGAGGTTTTCATTTTTGTACAAGGAATATTTGCATTAGACAGACCTTGATTCTGAGTTTTCACTTTTTTTTTTTTTTTGGCTCTTATTACCATTTGACAAATGAAAGTCAGTAAAATTCTCATCAAACAACTCTAGTTGTATATCTTTCAGAATGGAAAAGGGCTGTTAAAAATCTACCCTTCACCCACTTTCTCATAAATCACGTAAGATTTAAAAATCACCTTTTTACGATCAAGTATTTCATCTTGGGTACCTTAGGAATTCTTGTGAATACTGTATCTTTGCCTCTGAGAGAAGAGTAAAGAATTAGGCTTGTCTCTTGCTTTATGAAAAGCGATTTCCTTCCAGAACAGAGTGTTTAAGAGAGATAAGAGTTTCTAGCCTCAAAGCTATATATTCAAGTCAGAGACTTAATGTCTGAGTAGTTAGATACAAGCAGAATGATAAAGATAGCTTTCCTGAGTTACATTTAGAGGAAAAGATATTTTTGGCCTTACGCTGAGACTAGGAATGAACTCCAGACCAATTTTTAAAAACTTGGAAATTCTTTCTAAGCTTGATTCATTCTGTTGCTGAAAAGATCCCTTTAATTTCTCGCTAGACACTTTAACTGCTTTGAAGTCAGTGTGATTTGGATCTGATGTTGCTCCTCTATGACCATAGCTAGTAGTGGTCCAGGTACCGCAGAACAAACTAACAGTCCAGGACTGATGTCAGCCTGACCATTGTGCGGTCGACTCTTCTTCCAGATGGTCTAATGGGCAGGCCAGCTGGGCCCCTGCCAAAATCTCCTGATTGCTACTGGAAATGAACCAAACATCATGCATCAGGGGATGTAAGAAGCAGACTGTTCTCTATTGTTCAAATTTTTCTATTCAAATTCATATTCCCTCAAGGACCATATGTCTTTTTGCCTGTCTACAAGTATTGTGCCTGCTTTTTTATTCCTTGAAACATTCAGTAATACTTTTTGGAGGATATTGTGTTGACTTAAATGGGCTTTTTATTATGTATAAAATTAGTGATACATTTTCCTTGGCATGGCATGGACATGCTATTGTTTTCCCATTATTTTTATTATGTATTTTTGAGATACAATTTTTTTAAGTGACTGAATCCCAGATGCCACTGTCCCCAAGGATGGTTTCTGTTCTCATTTCATGCAAACCTAGACCTAGGATTTGGCACCATTAGTCTGCTCCAGAAAACATGCTTATAGCAAAGTGGTTTATAAAACAAATCTGAATCTTTATTCTGGCAGTGGGACCCTTGGTTGGTTAATTAACCTCTCTGTGTTTCCTTCTTGCTAACATGGTGATGATGATAATAGTATTCTACTTCACACAGTTGTCAAGATTAAAAAAATCATGATAGGTGTTCAATAATTTGTTGCTGATTATTAGTGGCCAAGGGAGATTTTAGAAAGCTTTTCACAAAAGAAAATAAAAGTGTCCAACATGTTTAAATGTAGGGTAAAAGGACAGTGAACCCCCATGTACTCATCTCTCAGTTTTAATAATTATTACTTTAGGGCCATTTGGATTCATCTTACTTTTTGCTCCTTTCTCCCGTGTTCATTTGAAGTAAATCTCAGATAATATGTTTTTAAATGACCACAATCCCATTATCATATGTTATAATTAATAAAAATGTTAATATCAACTATTTGCCATTTTTTAAAATTTCTAATTTTCTCATAAAGATTATTATTACAAAAATCAGTTTATTTTTATTAATCTGAATACAATTAACTACTATTCTGAATGTTGATCTTCCTTGGAAGCCTTTTTTAATCAACAGTTTTCCTCACCCTCAGTTTGTTTTTTCCTCCTTTCTATTTAATTGTTGAAGAAACTGGTCGTCTGGAATTTGTTAACTCTTCACCCATTGATTGTAGCAAGTTCCTTTCCCTTCTATGGATCATGTGAACTGGTAGCTGTTTGTGAGGTTCCAGCTAGCATTTTCAGTAGGACCACTGATGTTTTCCCTTCCTCAGGAGGTAACTGATAATCTAGTTGTTTTTCTTTGAGATGCTGAACATTAATGCTTAGAACATCAATTCACTTGTGGTTGCAAAGTGGTGCTATCGGAAGGTGATCAGAAAAAAACCACACCAAGAATCTCAACACTGGCTCCTTCAGGATACTCAGCTCTGGCAGATAGAGTATTTCAAATTGAGATCAGTTGAGGCCCAAGAGATTAAGAAGAAGCTCTTGCTTGTCTGCTAATGGAAGAACCCTATTCCGAGTTAGAAGAATGAAGAATGAAGAAGTAGGAAAAGCAAAGATATATACTGGCAGGGCACAGTGGAGCATGCCTTTAAACCCAGCATCTGGAGGGCAAGGGTAGGAATCGCTTGAGTCCATGGGTTTGAGACTACCTTGGGCAACATAGTGAGACCTAGTCTCAAAAAACAGCCGGGTGTGGTGGCACGTGCCTGCAATCCCAGCTGCCTTGGAGGCTGAGGTTGGGGATCTCTTGAGTCCTTGGGATTGGGACTGCCCCAGGCAACATAGGGAGACCTAGTCTCAAAAAAAGAAGGGGGGGGGGTATATGCTGTATCATTATCAAAGGTTCTTGACCAGTAATTGCCCTACTCTGAGCTGACAGCCAATTTCCCCATTGTTTCCTTCATATGTACTTGTACTTTCCATCTAGACACAATTGTATTAATCTTATCAGAACAAAGACCATTAGTCTTACATAAGATGGTTCACATGAACTTGGACTTTGTCTTTGGGCACTCACTCTATTCTCATGTTAACCATAGCACACTGTACCATTTGCCTATACTTAACAATTGCTTCTTCACTTAACAATAGAGTTCTAGAAATACTTTACTAGCTATGGAATATATGAGTTTATTTCAAGAGGTTTTGTTTCATTCTTTCTCTTCTCTCCCAGCACTTTTCTCTATGCCAATACAAACAGTCTGTTCACTTCAGGCTCTACTCACTCCTTTTCCCTCTCCAGCCCTTCTCACTACACCTAACAATGACTCCAGGTATAAAAATTTTTCTGTTGTTAGAAGTCTCTGGGGTTTATGAGCAAACAGACAATAGGCTCCAAATCGACTCACTTATGCTAACCCCACATCCAAAATCCAAATTTAATTATCTTTCAGCCCCTCCCAGAAAAGGAATCTTAAACCAGTCAGTAAGGAATCACCTGGCAGCAACACCAGTTAGGTCATCAGACTGTGTGGTCCCTGCCTTCCCCTAAAGGAAAGTGACTGGTTTTGTCTTTTTTTTTTTTTTTGCCTAGTTTAGCTGCCTTTTTGCTACTCCCTTCTACCTAAACAGTCTTTCATTTTTTACAGTTCCTCAGTTCCTTTCTATCTGCTAGACTAGATGTTGTCTGACACATGAATTATTGAACAAAGCCAACAAGAACTTTAAATTTTACTCAGTTGAATTTTATTTTTAAAAGAATGCATATAGCTTTCTATTCCACACCTTTTTTTTTTTTTTTTTTGAGACTAGATCTCCCTATGTTGCCCGGGTAGTCCCAATTCTGCAAACTCAAGCGATCCCCAGCCTCAGCCTCCCAGTAGTTGGGATTACAGATGCCTGCCTGCACCACACCCGGCTGCTTTTTTCCGAGACCAGGTCTAGCTATGTTGACAGGGGTAATCTCAAATCCGCGAACTCAAGGGATCCCAGGCCTCTTGCCTCCTAGTGTTTGGATTATAGGTGCTTACCACCATGCTTGGCTTCTATTCCATACCTTTTAAATAAAATATGTAAATAATGTTTACATGCATATAAATATATGTACATATAAAAGATATTTTTGATATTTAAGATGTATAACTGCAAAACTCAAGTGTAATATGTAAACAACCTGTAGAGATAACACAAAGTATATATTTAAGCAATTGAAATTTGTGGTCTTATATAGAGGAAATAACAGAAAAAAATTCATTGATTGAAAAGTAGGAACATCGTCCTTTCAACAAATTTCACAGAAAGATCTCCAGCTAAAGATTATAACTTATATCAGTGGTTTTTAGAATGTTTGCCATCTTGAAAATCTTCCTCAGGCTAAACTAATCTGCATACCATCCTAACCAAAAATTACTTGCTCATTCTACAATTTCAATATATATGGGCATGTACTTCTTAACTTTGCAAAGTCTTCAGTTTTCATTTGCTGCTTTCATCAGTAGTGAACATTCTCCTAAACATTCTCCAGGAAGTTTGTCTGACCAATGTTGCCTGGGGTTATAGGTGTGCACCTGACCTAGGGTTCTTTCTGTTCCCCATGTGTCTCAGGTTTGTTTGCCAGACTTAGCAAATAATAATATAGGGCGCTCAGTTAACTTGGATTTCAGAGAAGTAATGAATACTCCATTTTATTCTTCTTTTGTATGGGTCATGTTTATAAAAAAAATTATTGTTCACAAAATTTAAAATTAACCGGGGAAGGAATGCTTGTATTTTATTTGGCAACTCAATTTTAAAGATTTTGAAAAACAAATAATTTGCAAATATTGTTGTATTTGTTAACTTCGTTGCTCTCAAAAATTTCCATGACTTACTTCAGGTGTCTGTTTTGCTTTCTTAGCAGATTATTGACTCCTTGAAAGTGAAAATTGTATGTTCTGTTTTAGTAACCAGCCCTCCACTAGAATGCTCCCCACACTAGGACTGTCATCAATGTGAGCTGGTGTTTGATGAATGGATATTCAAAATGACCCTCATTTTCAAAAAAAAGAGAAAATAACCTCTATCCTCAAAAATTTTAAAACATATCTAAATTCTTTAAGACTGATTTTTAGAGTTAAATAAAGTTATCTTTATTTACTTTTTTATCCTTATGAAATTGTATTGTTATCTTATTTGCAATATAAATTTTTATTGCAATATACATTTTATTTAGTAACTGCTTCTAGCTTTACTTGAAAGAAATAGAAACAAAATGAAGGAACAGACAAAAGTGAACCAAAACAAACCCCAGAAATCTGAGGCTACCACATGAGGAGGGGATTAGAGAGACTCAGTGGACTTGGTAGAGGATTATGGGTGCTTTTGTGAACCTCTACCTCTAAATTATATAGAGTTGTAAACCAATATTACCTCAGTTAAAAAATACAAAAAATTTTGGCCGGGCATGGTGGCTCGTGCTTGTAAGCTTCAGCCTATGAAGTGGCTGGGGCTAGGGATCGCGGTTCGAGTCCCGCCTGGGGCCCGTAGCGAGACCTCGTTCCAAAAAAATAGCTGGGTGTGGTGGCGCGTGCCTGTAATCCCAGCTACCTGGGAAGCTGAGGCTGGGGATCACTTGAGTCTGTGGTACCCCGGGCAACGAGAGCCTGGGGTTCCACGGGCAAAAATAGCGAGACCTAGTCTCAAAGAAAAAAAAATACAAAAAATTTAAACATAGCAATAAAAATTAAAAAATAACAATTTAAAATTGTTATTACATCAATAACAAAGTTATTGTTATTGAATGTTATGTTTGTACATAACAAAATGTTATGTACATTTTGTTACATCAAAAATAATTATAATAAAATCTGTTTTAATTAATTGTTGGGTTACCAGGTCAATGCAGAAATATTGCCTTATGCCAGAATGAGTATTTGCTGTATGGTATTCTTGATGTCAGCACTTTGGGACTCTTTGAATCAGCAGAGGGAAACAACATCAGTTTTTATTACTCGGTACTGAAGATTAACTGAGTGCTAGAGGTTCAAATGTATCAGCAACTATTTGAAGGCCTTTTATTTGCTTTTATTTATTTAAAATATTTATTTATTTTTTAATTTTCATGCAATATTGGTCATATTTGTGGAGTTATTAGTCACTTATGGCCCTCCCTGTATCATCCTCCCCTTTTTCCCCCCTCTACTCTGGTTACTCCAACTCCTCTCTTGCTGTAAGTCATTGGTTGATGGTTGAATTGATAGGGTGCACTACCTTCCCTGGGTGTCATTGTCTCCTGTTTAAGATTGCAGGTTTCAAAAAAGATATGTTAAAATGTGAGAATGGCCTTAATAAAATTGTCCTTTCAGAAGGATACAAGGGAAAGGAAGAAGTAAACAGGTTTTTTCTTTGTAATATGATAATTCAGTAGCTGTTCCTGGAAGGCAGGAAAAGAGAAAGAAGACATAAGGAGTTTGAAACAAAAAATGAAATTCGATGGGAATTCAGATTCAGAATGAGGTTTGATTTCTGCCATTTTGTGTGATGAAAATGTAAACCATGTGAGCTTGGCCATGTGGCCAAGGCCTGGGGCCGGCAGCCTTTGGTGGCCCAGGCTAGCTGCATATGTGCTAAAGGCAGTTAAGGGGGTTGCAGATTTGAACTCCATGTTGGAATTTGTTTTGCTGAGTTTAACTTGTGTCTGGAAGAGGCCATGCAAAAGTTAGGCCTGGAAAAAAAAGTAAACTTTGCTGGGTCAGTACCATGAAGTTTCTACTACCTGGAGGAGGCTGATAAGGTAAAGACGGCTTGGAGGAACTGGAGCATGCCAAAGAAGCACGCCAAAGGAAGACGTCTTCGAACATCTGGAGATAAACTCTGACTGGCTAATTTTGGTAAAATGATCAGGACTGAGAGACTGAGGATTTTTAGGCAATCTGGGAAAGGACTTTGGACAATGTTGAGAAAGGTTTTAAGACAATGTTAAAGTAATTGGTGTTTTACTTAAATGTTTTCTTTTGTAGTAATTAGAAAACCACTTTGTTAAAAACAAATTAGTCTGCACTCTGAGAGTCTTGCTTCAACTTGAGATTTTGGTGAGAAGGCTGGGGATGGTGAAAAAAACCCATGAGAGTTTAGAAGAGGGTAAATTGAAGCAAGCTAGTCTAAAGTTTAAACTGTGTTTCTAAGTTTTTCTTTTTAGGTCTGAAAGAGGGGAAAAAAAGCTGAGAGAAACTGGTAGCTGATGTTTGCATATCAATAGTAGGTAAACAGTAAAAATGCTAATAAACTGTTTAGAGCCTGCTTCCTAGAGAGAGAACCAGGCATAGGTGTGTCTAGTTCAAGTTAAAGGCAAATGCTATAAACTGTTTTGAACCAGTTTTGTAAAAAGAAGCAGGCATAGGTGTGTGTCAAGTTCAAGTCAAAAAGTCCCCCCTTTTTTTTTTCTTTCTTTTACTTCGATTTCAGACTCACTGGTCTCTTTTTCCTGGAGAGACATCCTCTATTTCAGTGGGGGGGTGGGGGGGAAACCTATATTCCTTGAACACAGGGGTCCAAGCTGTTAGGATCTCCAGAGTTTTCTGTGAGGTGGGCAGTGGGTCTTGCATGTCAGAGACCTCTCACAGAGCGGATGTGTGGTATGGGTCTCCAGTCTCCACTGTGCAGCACTTCCTGTGGTTGAGGTGACAGTCTTTGCCAGTGCCTGTCCCTTGGTGCTGCTTTTGTCCCATATAGATCTGGTATCATGGGATGGGAACCAAATTCCCAGAAACTGGCAGTGGATATGAAATCGGGCAAAAAGAGAAAGACTTTTTGACTTAAACTTGCAACACATCTGCCTGCTTTTCTCTAGGAAGCAGGCTCCAAGCAGTTTACATTAGCATTTACCTTTAACTTGAACTAGACACACCTATGCCTGCTTCTCTCCCTAGGAAGCAGGCTACAAGTCATTCATTAGCATTTTCACTGTTCACCTCCACCATTGGTATGCAAAAGTCAACTACCAGATTCTCTCAGCTCTCTTCCCCTCTTTCAGACCTAAAAACAAAAACTTAGAAATGCAGTTTAAACTTTACACTAGTTTGCCTCACTTTACCCTTTTAGACTTTGTGGGTTCTTTCCACCAGCCCCAGCCTTCTCAACCAAAATACCAAGTCAAAGCAAGACTATCAGTGCAGACTAATTTATTTCTAACAAAGTGATTTCCTAATTACTACAAAAGAAACATGTAAGTAAAACTCCGATTTCTTTAACATTGTCCAAAATCTTTCTCAACATTATCCAAAGTCCTTTCCCAGATTGCCCAAAAATCCTCTCTGTCCTGATCATCTCACCAATGTCCAGTCAGTCAGAGTTCATCTCCAGATGCTGGAAGACATCTTCCTTTGGTGTGCTCCTCCTTGTCTTTCATGCTGTCTTCTCCTTGTCATCTAGGTAGTAGAAGAAACATTTCATAGTACTGGCCCAGCAAAGTTCACTTTCTTCTCAGGCCTAACTTTTGCACAGCCTCTTCCAGACACAAGTCAAACTCAGCAAAACAAACTCCAACACGAAGTTCAAATCTGCAAACTTCTTAACTGCCGTTAGCACACATGCGACTAGCCTGGGCCAGCCAGAGGCTGCAGGCCCCAGGCCTTGGCCACATGGCCAAGCTCACATGGTTCACATCTCCATTCTACAAAAAATGGCCAAAATCAAACCTGAATCTCAATCTCCATTCCCATCTTTCCTCCCTCTCTGTTTCAAACCTCTTTATATATTCTGTTTTCCCGCCTTCCAGGAACAGCTTCTGAATTATTACATTATAAAGAAAAATACCTGTTTTACTTCTTCCTTTCCCTTGTATCTTTCTGAAAGGAAATTCTAATTAAGGCCATTCTCACATTTTAGCATACCTTCCTTGAAATCTGCAATCTTAAACAGGAGAGAATGACACCCAAGGGTGGTAGCACACCCTATCAGATACATTTCCCAGTGGGGACAGATTACAGCAAGTGGTTGGTTCAGCTCCTCTCCTTTCCTGAAGTTTACAGTTTTGCCATGGGCCCGCAGTGATACCTATGTGTTCCTCCCACTGTTGGAGAGGGAGGGAGCGTCACTTATGTTACATACATTTCTGTACCAGATAATTGGTTCCCTAGATCCAAAGACATTGTAGGTAGAGCTCTGTGACAGGTCGCCACTATGTCTTCAGGTTTGTCTCTTGCCTGTCTAACCTTGCATACTTTTGGTCTTGCCCAGAAGATGAGTGTATCCAGTGGCCTTATTTGCTCCTTTAATCTCATGGATGTTTCCATCTGGATTGTTGGTTTTCTCCTTCTTAGTCCAAGTCTGGTTGAGGTGGAAGTAAACCGGAGGGGAACACCCCCCTCACCCTTCAGGTACCTGAGGGAGGTGAACTGGGCCCCCCAGCCAGAGACCTCTGTTCCCCCCCCCCTCCCGAACATGAGACCCTTTTATTTGCTTTTAGTATGGTGAATGAGGGCACAGTTTAAAAAAAATAAAAAAACAGTGAGCTAACTCAATCACAGTCAAGTTTATGTTAGCAATTGCATGGGGTGCAATTTAAGCTACAGCCAAGAATTGTAATAATGAAAGCAGTTTCATTTGCTGTTAATACTCTAAACTTGCGTCAGGATTTCAAAACCTAATTCTTTGTTCCTGAAGGCACTGGGAAGGGAAACAGCTGAGGAGTATTTTATCAGTGGGACTTGGGACACAATAGCAAACTGACAAAAAAAAAAAAAAAAAAGGAAGGGGGCTTCAGAGGTGTGAACTTTGGCTTGTGCTGTGAACTTTTTTTCATCTAAAAGAAACAAAAAGGGAAATGGTAGTACAAGGTGAAGAAATGTGTGACCAGATGGAACCTAGTCGGGGAATTCCTTTTTTTCTCAAACAAGGAGTGACTTGGGTCTGTGTTAGCAAGAGGAAGTGGGGATACAAGAAAGAAGACCCTTTTAGGTAATCTGGGGGACTGGAAGGGGAAATCTCAGGAGTCAAAGCAGAAAACAGGGCCAGCTGTAGCTTTTGGAATAACTCTGGGCAGGAGAGGAGGGCTGAGGACCAAAACCAGCTAAAAATTAAGGGTGGGCATATAGAAACGTTTGAAACCAGCTCTTGCGAGATTAGAGATGAAATCCAATTTCAAAAAATGAAAGAGGAAAATTATGTGTTACATTGTAGACTTTATTTTGAAATGATGATTTTTGTCATTAACTTAAAACAACTTCAATTTTTTTCTTAGGAATATGGTCTGATGGAAGGTCATTGATCTCTTTGAGCATCGAAATACAGTCAGATTTAATTGATAATTAATAGTTTATAATAGTTTTATTTATAATTAATTTATAATTAAAACAACACCTGCAATTTTACCATCATTCTTTCTCTCCTCAGCCATTGTAATCATAGCCATTGTAATATTTTGATATGTATTTTTCTGGAAAGTACATTTGTCCCTGTTTTGCAACTATCAAGTCTGGGTAGGTTCATTATTGGTTCTGGCAGCTAAAGAATGTAGAAGCCCTTGGAATTATCTTCATAGAATTTTTAAATATGAACAAGAGTAAAACATGCAGTAAAGAAACAGCCACTTGAGTCCCCTTTCTCAAGTTCCTCTAAATTTCCCTTCACAATCTCCTACCTGTTCTTTCCTTTTTCTCTCCTCTCTGGCCTTCTCCCCTCTGTGCTCTCTTCATCCTCCCCCACAGTGATTCCACCCTCTTCTCCTCCCTTGCCTCCTAGGCCTACGTGAGCCCATTCACATTTGTACACATCTACTGGGCCCAGGCATGTACAATCATGGGGAGGGCACAGTACTAATAGCAGAAGTGTGAAAACCTGATAATTAATTTACTCTGCAGTTGCCATACACATATACTGGGTATTTAAAAAGGCAACGGGATGGCACTGTAGAAAACAATAGTAGCAAACTGCTGCGAGCTTATGACTTGTCAGGCATGATTCTCAGGGTTTTATCTGTAATGCTGCTTCCAGTTCCCACAACAACCTACTGAAGTGATAATATCATTCACATTTTATAGGTGAAGCCCCGAATGGTTAAGTGACCTACTTAAGGCCACACAACTAAAAGCTGGAATTTGACCCCAGACCTTCTGAAATCTATATCCAGTGCTTGTAACCATTACAACTAATTTTGTTCCCTATTACTGTTCTGTACTATGCTTTATTTTCATTTAAAAATAGCATAATGGGCATTCTTTCATGTCGATATAGATCTTTATCATTAATAAGTTATAATGCATGCATTCAGTTTTCCTGTGATGGACATTTAAGTCACTTCACAATTTTTGCTGTTGCAGACATACCTTTTTACTCATTTATTCTCTAACTTTTAAAATAATTTATTTATAGAAGTAATCTTTTTTTTGGGATAACATTGTGAATTCACTCTGAGAGTTTCTGGGTGAACATTCCATCAGCACTGGGATTGGGAAGGTTTGAAGCTAGCCTGGAAGCTGGATTCACGGGTCAGAGGCTCCCTACTGCCACCTTGTGGCACCATCTCGAAATTGTAGTAGCAGCATTTTGAGATCGTTTTGGAACACTTCAGGGAAGGATCTTGAGCAAAATGTTCTCACTTTTTAAATCAATAGATATAATACTACAATGATAGAAATTATCTATATCTAATATAACTTTCTCAGAGAATATGAACATAGTAACTCTACATATTGTCAAAGGTGTAAAGATTGCATTTTCTCTTATTTTATTTTTAAATTTGTATTTTTAGATTTCTTACAATATTTGTCTATTGGTTCCTTTGGGAATACCCCCTGCTCTTTCCTCCTCCCTCTTCCCACTTCTAGTCACTCCACCTCCTTTCTCATTGCTGTTTGTATGTATTTGACCCTTTAGTCTATTTTCTGGAGTAATGTCCTTTCCCTGGGTGAGGTTCAGTTTTCTTAGGATATAGTACCTTGTGCTACTTTGGTTTCCAGTCCTCCTTTTGCATCCAGCAGTCAGTTTGTTTTCGTTTGGGAGGATCGGTTGTCTTTTCCTTGCTGTCTGTCCCCTCCACTCAGTTTTTTTTTTTTTTTTTTTTTGTTCCACTTTGCTACTTCTTCCCCTTTTGGTTTAGGCCTTTGACTAGGGAGCCTGCCTCCCAGTGTTTGCCGGTGGAAAAGATCCTTGCTGGGGACAGCCTCTGGCATTTGGTTCATCTGCCTGAAGTCCTTGTTTGGCCTCTGTTCTGGGGCTGCTGTCATAATGCAGAGTCCTTCCTCCCCCTATGAAAGAGGGGATGTGCCTTGCTTTTGTTGGAGGTATCTCTGGGGTTCTGGCTCCCAGATCCCTGTGAGGTTATACGTCTAGTTCTGTATTAGGTAGTCTTCATTCATTCATTCATTCATTCATTCATTCATTCATTCATTCATTCATTCATTCATTCATTCATTCATTCATTCATTGAGACTAGGTCTCGCTATTTGCCCATGGAACCGCAGGGTCACGTTGCCCGGGGTAATCATGGATTCAGCCGATCCCCAGCCTCAGCTTCCCAGGTAGCTGGGATTACAGGCGCGCGCCACCACGCCCAGCTATTTTTGGGGACTAGGTCTCGCTGTGTTGCCCTGAGCAGGACTCGAACCGCGATCCCTAGCCCCAGCCGCTTCATAGGCTGAAGCTTACAGTCAGGAGCCACCGTGCCTGGCTTTATTAAGCAGTCTTTATTACAGGTTTCTCAGTCCTGTGTTTGATGATTCCATGCTCTTTTTTGGATTCTTCCCAGGGGGTGTGTGTGTGTCCTGGGCCTTTAGTCTCACCCCTCATTTCTTCTTCTGGGGCTGGGTTAGACTGTTGGTGTTTTCCTTATTCTTGGTGAGAGCTGGCTAGAGCGTAAGCATACCAAAGGGATTTAATACCTACCCCCCAACTCTGCCTGGACCTTGGATGGATCCAGTCTTGCAGGGTACCTGCGCCCCTGGTCAGGTCTGGAGGTCCTGGGCCAGCCCTTGAGTCCTTCCTACCTGTGAGACTTGGCAGAAGGTACCCAGTGGGTGCAATATGGGTGCAGTTGTCCGCCGAGGTAGGCCAGCAGCTGTGGCACGTGCAGATTCGCATTTTCTCTATTTATTTTATTTTACTTTATTTTATTTTTGAGACTAGGTCTCGCTTTGTTGCCTGTGGAACCTCAAGCTCACATTGCCCAGGGTACCATGGACTCAAGTGATCCCCAGCTTCAGCCTCCCAGGTAGCTAGGATTACAGGTATGTGCCACCATGCCCAGGTATTTTTTTTGAGACTACGTCTCGCTATGTTGCCCGGGGCGGGTCTTGAACCCCCAGTGGCGGGTCTCGAACCCTTGATCGGATTTCAAACCTGTGGACTCAAGCGATTCCTAGCCCTGGCCTGGCTTCTGTAGGCATGTTAAAGGCATGTGCCACCATGTCCGGCCTTTTAAATGAAAAATATATTACAAAGGTAATTAAGAATGAAAATTACAAAAAAAAGTGAAAATTACATTAAAGTAGTGAAAAACAAAATGACTGTAATTTAACTTAACTGTCAAGTGAAAATCACTATAAGGGGTCATATAGCTAAATTTTACATTTATGTTTAAAAACACAAAATTAGTGTTACAGATAGTTTAATAGTCTGGGTTTTTGGCTTTGTGTGTGTGTGTGTGTGTATGTGCTATATTTTACTGATCTGACTTCCTCATAATCCCTTAGGATTAGGAATGTTCTCTTCTACAATAGTAGGTGTTAATACAGAAGTAAATACAATATTTGCCTGGCAAATATTTGCTGGTCAAGCAAAATTTTAAAAAACTGAAATTGTATGTTTAAAAATATTTATTTTTATTTTTCATTGAGATAATGTTGGTTTGCTACATTAGCTATGTTGTAGAAATACAAGTCCGCACCTCTTCAAAATATGTTACAATGCTGCTCACCACTAAAGTACCAATGACCATCAATATAGTTCACTGCATTATGGTTTTTTTTTTCTCCTCCTGTTTTCATTTTTTCCCCTTTATGTTTACAAGGTTTATGTCTCCTGAGCTATGCAACTTTAGATCTACCTTATGGGGAAATAGTTTCCGTGTTTGATTTTTTTTCTGTTTTCCCTCCTCTGTCTTTCTCTTTCCTGATTTTTTTTTTGGTAGTCAGTGGAGTAAGAGACAAAAGGTACCCCTCAAATGGGTTTACTTTGAAATCTTGCTGTCAGAGAGTCGTAGGCAGTTAGGTGATTCAGGGAGAAGAACCTGGGCTGAGAGAAGCACAAGTTTCAACCAATGTGTCCTGGTGGTCACCCCTTAACTGACCTCTTAGTTTCCAGAAAAGACACTGGCCTTTAGGGTGTTTTGCAGCTCCAATAACATGGAAGTGTATAATCCTAGTGATTATACACTGTGGCAGTGTGAGGGTAAGAATCTTCTTTTTTTGAGACTAGGTCTCCCTATGTTGCTGAGGACAGTCCCAGTCCCACGGACTCAAGTGATTCCCAGCCTCAGCCTCCCATGTAGCTGGGATTACAGGCGCCTGGCACTGCGCCTGGCTGCTTTTTTGAGAACCAGGTCTCGCTATATTGCCTAGGGTAGTCTCGAACTGAAGCGATCCCTGGCCTCTTGCCTCCTAGTGCTTGGATTATAGGCCTCCATGCCCGGCAGAATCTTCTTGAAGATAGCAGTGCATGCGTGGTCGGGCATGGTGGCGCATGCCTGTAGGTGGCCACCTAGGAAGCCACGGCTGGGGCTAGGGATCGTGGTTTGAGTCCCCCTGGGGGCACAGGGCAAGACCAAGTCCCCAAAAATAGCTGGGCATGGTGACATGCGCCTGTAATCCCAGCTACCTGGGATTGCTTGAGTCTATGGTACCCTGGGCAATGTGAGCCTGAGGTTCCACCGGCAAAAATAGCGAGACCTAGTCTCAAAAAAAAAAAAAAAAAAAAAAAAAAAAAAAAAAAAAAAAAAAAAAAAAAAAAAAAAAAAAAAAAAAAAAAAAAAAAAAAAAAAAAAAAAAAAAAAAAAAAAAAAAAAAAAAAAAGTAGATGCGTGAGAAATAAGGTGCCAGCAGAAAAGGGAGGGCAGAGTCTGCTGCTCAGGTCTCAGCTCTGTTTAAAGTTCCAAGTTCCAAGTTAACCAGTGATTTTTGAGCACGGAACCTCACGTTTTCATTTTGTACTGGGTCCCTCACATGATGGTGTTCCTGAGCGGGAAATAGGATGTGGGTGAGAAGACAGAAGACAGGGAAAGAGAAGGAATGTGAAAAGAAAAGGGCATGGCGGGTGGAGGTGGGGGTGG
>PVHY01016082.1:0-34613 GCA_004024945.1 Uropsilus gracilis
GGATGGTCTCACTTATATGATGGATATAGGGAAAAACAAACAAACAAATAAGAAAAAATGAAAACAACCAATGGGACTGAACCATGGAGTGAGAGAGGAGGAGGGGGAAGATGGTGGAGGAGGTGAACAACAGACCAAACAACCAACAACTGAACATCAACTTAACCAACCAACAATTTGCAGAAAAATGGGAGAAGGAGTGACTGAAGGGGGGATACAGAGGGGGGATATGAAGGGAGGAGGAGGGATCAATTAATGCACAATTGTGACAAATCAATAAAAATTAAAATAAATAAATAAATTTTTAAAAAAATAAACAAAACAAAAGGAAACCCAACTGACTGGGAGAAAATTTTTGCCCTCCAGACAAGTGACAAGGGTCTGATAACAAAGATCCACAAAGAGCTCCTACAACTCAAAAAACAAAGCAAAAAACCCACTCAAAAAATGGTGAGAAGAACTAAAAAGACACTTCACCAAAGAGGAGATACAGATGGCTAATAGGCATATGAAAAAATGCTCCACATCACTAATAATCAGGGAAATGAAAATTAAAACCACACTGAGATACCATCTTACTCCAGTAAGAATGGCCCACATAAATAAGAAAGACAACAACAAATGTTGGTGAAGATGTGGCGAAAAAGGAACTCTCTTACACTGTTGGTGGGAGTGCAAACTGGTCCAGCCACTGTGGAAGACTATGTGGAGGACCCTCAAACAATTGAAAGTGGACTTACCACTCAACCCAGCAATCCCACTACTAGGAATCTACCCAGAGGACATGAAAACATTAATTCAAAAGGACACATGTATGCGCATGTTCATTGTAGCCCTGTTTACAATTGCCAGGAATTGGAAACCAAAATGCCCCAAAACAGATGATTGGCTAAAAAAAAAGTGGTACATATACATGATGGAATACTATGCATCCATCAAGGAGGACCAACACATGTCATTTGCAGCAACCTGGATGGAACTAGAGGGACTCATATTGGCAGAAATAAGTCAAAAAGAAAAAGAGAAGTAGAGGAGGTCTCACTTATATGATGGATATAGGGAAAAACAAACAAACAAACAAACAAATAAAAAAGAATGAAAACAACCAATGGGACTGAACCATGGAGCGAGAGGAGGAGGGGGAAGAAGGTGGGGGAGGTGAAGAGCACAAAAGATCAGGATGGTTAACAAATGTTAGTGAAGTGGGAAAGCCCCAGGGCACACAATAATGGACTAATGTAATATAAATATAAATATACATATATATGCAAAAAAAAAAGAAAAACATTTACCAGATATCGGAAGAGAACAACGGGCCAACAACGAACAACTGAACATCAACTTAACCAACCAAGAAATCGCAGAAAAAGGGGAGATGGAGTGACTGGTGGGAGGATACAGAAGGGGGATACGGAGGGGGAAGGAGGAATCAATTAATGCACAAATGTGACAAATCAATAAAATGAATTTTTCAAATTAAAAAAAAATAATGCCATGATTCTGTGATATGAATTGTGTACTTTTTTTTATTAAATCCAAACTCAGAGGGTGGGTGAGATTAATCATCATGTATTTAACCAATAAACAGCTTTGTGGTTACTATTGTTAATATAAAGCATAATATTAAAGGGAATTGCACTGTCTGTTAAGAACAAGTTTAGATGACAAAGTTTGCGGATCAACCATAAATTCTTTATTAAATGTCTGATAGAAATAACAGAATTACAACAGGTTATGTATCAAGCATAAGACTCACTGTAAAAGATAAAAGCATAGTGGATAATCCTTTTTATGCACTGTTGGATCCTATTTCCCAGGATTTTTAGAATTTTTGCATCTGTGTTTTTACTAGGGAGATTGGTCTATCGTTTTCTTCCCTTATGGTATCTTCATTTGATTTTGATATTAGTGTAATATTTGCTTCATAGAATGTATTCAGTAGCTTTCCTTCATAATTTTGGAAGCGTTTTAGTAGTACAGATGTTATTTCTTCTGAATATTTGGTAGAATTCATTTGTGAATCTGTGTGGTCCAGGCTCTTGTTTTTAGTAAGCATTCTGATGACTGCTTCAGTTTCACTGCTAGTTATTGGCTTGTAAGAGGACATAAGTCCTCTATTTCTTCTTGGTTCAATTTTGGGTGACTGTATCATTAAAGGAATTTGTTTATCTCATACAGGTTGCTATATTTGTTTGCATATAGGTGTTAGTAGTCTTTATCTTTTGGATTTCTGCTGTGTCAGTTGTGCCTTTTTCATTTATGGTCCTGTTTGAGTTTTCTGCTTTCTTTTCTTTGTGATCATTGCTAGGGGTTTATCTATTTTAGCTATTTTTTCAAAGAACAAGCTTTTGGTTTTGTTATCTTCTGGATTGTCTTTTCAGTTTCCATTTATTTCTGCTTTGATTTTTATTATTTCCTGTCTTCTACTGGGTTTTGAATATTTTTTATTGTTCCTATTCTAGTTCCTTGAGTTGGGTGATTAGATTGCTTCTTTGATTTGTTTCTCTTTTTGATATAAGCCTGTATTGATATGACCTTTCCTCTTAATACTGCTTTTATTGAATCCCATACATCTGGAATGTTGTGTCATCTTTGTCATTTGTCTCCATGTATGCTTTAATTTCTTCTTTGATTTCCTCATTTACTCAGTGGTCTTCCAGTAACATGTTGTTCAGTCTCCATGTAATATACACTCTATTTTCTTTATATTGTTGATTTCTAGTTTGACACCTTTATGATCAGAGAAAAAAGTCATTTTAATCTTTCTCTATGTAAGTTTTCCTTGTGACCTAATATATGATTGATTTAAGAGGATGATCCATGTGCATTTGAAAAGAAAGTGTATTCTTTTCCTTGGGGGTATAGTGTCCTATAGATATCAATCAAGTCCATTTGATCTAGATATTCCTTTAAAGCTTTTATGTCCTGGGGTTCATTGTAGGGACATAGGGATGATTCAGCAACGAAAAACCATATGATCATATCAATAGATGCAAAAAAAGCATTTGAGAAAATTTAGCACCTTTTCATGATAAAATTAATGGGAAAATTTGATGATTTTATGATAGCATGGATGGACTTAGATGAAATCATATTAGCAGAAACAAGTTAAAAAGAAAAAGACAGAAAACAAATGGTTTCACTAATATATGGATATAGGGGAAAAAATAAAAGCCATGAGGAAAAGTCAAAACAAGCTAAGCATCAAACTGATGCACACAACTTCAGGCAGTGGGGAGGGGGGTGTGTGTGAAACCCTGGATTACATTGATGTGAAATTTATATATAAATAAATTTTTTAAAAAAGAAAAAAAACTGACAGCAGTAAGCAGTGTGGAGGACCCTCAAACAACTGAAACTATAACTTCCATTTGATTCAGCAACCACACTTCTGAGAATCTACCCAAAGGACACCAAAGCACTAATTCAAAAGGACACCTGCACTCGGATGTTTATTGCATAATTATTTACAATAGCCAGGATATGGAAACAACTTGAATACCCCAAAATTGATCAATGGTTGGAAAAGATGTGGTAAGTTTACACAATGGAATATTTTCTGCATTTAAAACTGACAAATATGGCACATTTGTGACAATATGGATGGACCTAGAGGGAATCGTGTTAGCATAAATAACTCAGAAAGAAAAAGACAGATACCATATGGTCTCACCAATAGAGGGGATGCTAGTGGTCAAGAAAAAGTCAAAACAAGCTAACAACAGAACTGGGCCAAAGAGCTAGGAAAGGGGGGGGATGGAGGAGGGAGAAATCAGGAATGGGGTGAGCACAAGAAGATCAAGATGAAAGCTCATAGGTGATAAAGTAGAGGGAGAACCCCAGGGAATGCAATGATGCTCTGAGTGTGTGTGTATGTATACACACATAGATATGTAAACAACATAATTATTAATGAAAAGTATATATTAGATTTGATCTTGAACTTGCTAAAAAAAGAAAAAAAAAACTATGTTTCAAAGGTTAGAGGCTACTAAACTTTTGTTTTTATGATCAAGGGTGTTTATAAAACAAATAATAACTATGCAAACAGTTTGTCAAACATAGTTTATCAAACATAATTTATCTAATGGGGGTTAGACATAATTGGAGTATAGGATAGCAAAGTATGTGAATATGAAGCTAAATAAATATCAGGATAAGCTGAACTTTCTAGTGCATACATACACATACTTATTCAGAGAAAGAAACAATCAGAAAGGACAAGAGTGAAAATTGCAGAAGGGAGTTAAAGCTTGGGAGAAGGAGATTTTATCTTCAGAGGTAAAACAATGCTATGAGCATTTATCAACTTAAAATTTTTTAAGAGTCTGAGAAATGTTTGGAAATGTTTGGAAAGCATTATTTTAAAAAGACAGTAATACACAAAGGTATAAGTGGATAGTGAAAGTTTTTCTATGTTTTAAGTTGATAAATCAAAAGACCGTAGTAGCTTTTACCAGGCTTTGCCAGCTCCATAAAACTATGAAATTCTTTAAAAAAGATTTTGTTCATAACTCTGATAAAATTTAAGGTTTCAAATAAATTGTGCTTATACTCTGAAGCTTAAACTACAATTCTTTCTTATTTTAATGATTCTTATAGAGTTTCAAAGTATATTTAACAGAATGCATTAGTTTGCTCTCTCTAGAAATATATATCTGAGTTTAAAAAAAATCTGAATCAAGAAAAACAACATAAATGTTTATTGTTACAGAACAAAAAAATCTACATTCACTATCCATTCATATTGCTGAACATTTGGAATTTCAGAAACTAGAAATCTGGAATTCATTAAGAGGGTTACTCCACAGAATTTTATATTCAATTTAGAATACCTTTTACTATACTATCTGGGTTATCAGTTAAACCCACACTGTAACAGCACTGACAACCTGTATTTTTTTAATAACTAAATTTCAGGGTTTAGGATTTATAGATATTGCAACACTATCCATTCTCCAGACTGTAATGTGGATACAAATCTATTAGGGAACAAAATTATACTATATTTATACATTGAAACTGAAGTATGATAATCAGGTGAAGCATGATAAGCTGAAGTATGATGAAGCACAATAATCTAAGAAATAGAGCCTAGGAGGCTAGATTAACTGACTGACTCAGTTTATTGGTATATAGCCTCTTTTCTCCTTGAATCTTCTTCATTCTATCTTTGCCACATCAGATCATGTACTACCACCAGTGATAGCCCACCTGGAACACCACAACATGTAAACAGTATATAAACCCTCAATTCCCTGCTAGGGATATGATTCCATGGAGTCAGTTCTGGTACTAATAAACCTGCTTCTTGCCAACCCTGATGTCTTCGTTCCCTTATTATCTCAGCCTGGTATAGTTCTCATTCCCTGATTGTCATGGCCAGGAACAGTCCTCGTTTCCCTAATTGGCTGCTTTCAAAACTATAATGCTTTTTCTACCCAGAGTAGAAATAGATTATGAGCCCAGGTTTACTTGCCCAGCTCAAGGACTCAGCAAAAAGTTTGAAGAGGGAGAAGTCTTCTGTGAAATACCTTTAAGTTTTTATGCTTAACTGAAAATGAAACTATCATTTTCTTTCTTACATAATCAAGAAATGAGAATAGCACAGGTCTAGGTTTGAATCATCATATTTTACTGGCTCCTTCATAATGCCAGGCAAATCTTATATATGATAAAGGATTAAAAGCAGAATTATAGAATAAAAATTCTATTGAAGTCTATGTAAAATCTGCCCAAACTCTTCTCTCTGTATTACAGATATATCAGATCCAGTTTTAGATATTCTGTCATGAATCAATTAAAATCGCAAGTCAATGCAGTAAGACCCATTTACACTGTAAAACTGAGGATCCTTGTATGATTCTCATGTAAAACTGTCTCCCTTTGAGATAAACTGAGAACAAAAAAATAGTGATCTCTTACCTAAAAATTCCTTTTGCACTTTAAACTAATTTTATCTAGTTTTTTGGAAATCAAAGCACAAGATATAAAAATAGTGAAAACTTTACTTAATTTCTCAAAATGATGTGTTTAATATTAAATAAGAGGGAATCTGTAATCTTACTTTGATCCTACATTGATCAACCAGACAGTGATATAGTGAAAAAAGAGGTAAAATATGTCTTCTTAATTTGTATTATTTTTAGATTAACATTTTGAGCATGTAGCTACCATGGTAATAAACTAGTCAAAAAATGTGGTGAAGAGTTTCAGATAATTAATTTATGTCCCCAAACTATGAGTGCAGAATTTTAAAGATTTCTATGTGTAGACTATAAGGGAAATATAACCTAGAAACACACCAAACTATGCTTTTATGTGAGCATAAATTCAGAAAGTACAATTATGAAAAATTAATGAAAGTAAGGTTAAATGTGATGTTATCTTACCTCACAAGCAAAACAAGGTACTCAATCACTACTATTATACCCCTAGAGAGAAAAGTTAAAATAGAATGATCTAGTGTTGGTCACCTCATACTGCATAAGCTGTCTACCTCTCAAAGACCAGCCCCTAGGCTCTCATAAAGGCAGAACAAGGTGATTCACATCAGCAAAACAGATTGCATTGTCTTACTGTAGAAGATTATTACCTCTGGGGAAAAAAGTGGAAGAGAAATTCTTGGTTTTCATAAGAAAATTTAGGTTCTGATTTGTCAATAAAATGTGTTATTAAACCTGAGATTACTGCAAGCATCAGGCATGCTTTCAAGTCACTTCAAATAAGTATAATTTCTTATGGCTTCTTGGTGATTACCTGATTATATACAGTTCAAGGGTTTTGAAATGAAAAGTTCAATGCTTTCAAGGCAAGATCACCTTTTCAGGGTCCAGGTTGACTGTGTCAGGGGATAATTACTGTTACACGAATTGCTTGGTATTATGATGGGTAACTTATTGCTTTAAGTAATTTCAGAGAACTTCCAGTTCATTTTGAAGGGAAAGAAAGAGTTACTGGCAATTTTTTATAAATTAAGATTAAGCCACAAGTAACCTTGATGTCCAGCAGTGGAACAAGTAATGAAACAACTCCAAAAAGTCTTTAACTTGGACAAGGTTGGCTCCAGTCTTCTCCACTGGAATCAATTAAAAAACAGCTTGCTGATTTGTTTAAATAAAATTAATACTTGGTCTCTTTCCTTCTAAATCGAATTTAATTAAAGGAAGATATACCTGGATATACTCCTCCCACAAAATACTCAAGACTTAGAATTAACCCTGCTGATATTCCTGCTTTTGTTTTTCTGTTTGTTTTAATGCATTTGGAACTCTAGAAAAAAATCACCTTATAATACTCAGAAATTTTAAATTCTTTAAATCTTCATTACCAAAACAAGATTATAAACGTTTTAAGAGACATTAAGAGAAAATTATAATGATATTAGAAGTCAATTACTACTTTTCCCAAATAGAACTCATTGCATTTAGGTCCCCATTTGCAAATGAAGGACAAAATTAAGTACATCATGTCTTAGGAAGTTTCTTGTTAAACTCATTTCTACTGATTGGGGAATAGTGCATGTTTCTGGATTTAAACTGGATATGTGACTGGGTCCTGGACATAATCTGATAACAGATATTAGATGATATATATATGTATGTATGTATATATACACATATATACACACATACACACACATACACTAACATATATATCTGTTGGAAACATGATAGCAGCATTATTGTTGGGAAAATGCTCTGTATTTTGACTATCAAAATCAGCATCCTGGGTGTGATTTCTACTATTGCCTTATGAGTTGCTACCGTTGAGGAAATGTGGCACAAAATACATGAAATGTTTCTGTATTATTTCTTAGAATGTATCAATAGTTATCTCAAAAATCAAATACTTTAAGCAATGAAAATACTCACTTAATCCACCCCTGGATGAAATTACCTCAGAGTTGTTCCAAGTCTAAGTTTTTCTGGGATAAAGCTCTGTCCTCAATTTTTTTTTTTTAATTTCGGCTTACAGATTTTTCTTATACATTGACTCAGAAGTCCAGAATTCTAGTTTCAATTTTGTCAATAAATAAATAACCTAAGCCACATCATTTCTTTGGCCCACAGTTTCCTCATATAAAGCAAAAGATGAATTAGGTAACTTTTAAGTTTATTTGTAGCTCTAAAATTCTACGATTCCAGGTACACTAAATTATTTTTGAAGTAAATTATAGTCACTGTGGCACATTATCAGAAGTGAGTCCTTAAATAGAATGTATAACAAGAAGGTCAATATCATAGACTGTTCAGATTTTTATCTATGGATCAGCAATGGAAAGCTTTGGAGTAGAAAGAAAGAGCACTTTAGGAATACTTCAACAATTCAGTCTCCAGTCATCAAGAGCTTTTTCCATACTGCCTATGTGATCTTTATGTAAGAACATGGGACATCTTTAATTCAACACTAATACTTTTAATACTTATATTAATATTACATCTTTGTATACAAATTTATATTAATATTACATCATTGTACACAAATTTATATTAATATTACATCTTTGTACACAAATTTATGTTAATATTACATTTTTGTATACAAATTTATATTAATATTACACTTTGTATTCTAATTTATATTAATATTACATCTTTGTATACAAATTTTGAGATGTTCCTAAGAAGGAGTCATGCAATGACTGTTTTTTACCTTGTCCTGTTCTTTCCTAGAACACCTTTGATAATGGGAAACTGACTGGACTAATCATTCCCAAGCTTGATATAGTATAAAATGAATTCAAACTCAGTTGTGAAAATTCATTTATGCAGCTACTTTAATGTTTTGCTGTCAGTATCTGTTGAAGATTAAATAAACCAAAGACCATGTGAAAAACATTATTGAATATTCTCTCAAAAACTTTTAAAAGAGATTGTCTTCATATGTTCTGGGTCCTCTGCAAAAGGGGTCATACAGATTTGGCATCAGTAGGAATATATTCTTTTAGGATTTTAGGTTCAGGAAAGACTTTCTCTTAAAGTTTCATTTATTTTTGTCACTACAATTTATATACAATAATAGTTTCCTCATAGTCACGGTTCCCTAGAGGTTCAGATCTTAATTTAAAGCTCAATCTTAATACTGTTAGATTAATGGTATTAAATTGGTCTGTTATATGTTTAGAATATCTCAAAAGTCATTTTGAATATCCAAAATCATTGCAGTGCAATTGACCCATAGACCCTCAGGTTGAGTATTACTAGTTTAAATTTTAAGTTGTCTCCCATTTTGACATCTCAAATTTTATCTATTTTATAGTAGTATCTTTATTCTATCATTATTTTAGCATAGATCATCTTAATTACTTCCCAGACTTCAATGGAATCAAGTAATTTGTGCATCACTGAAATATAAACTATGTAGCAAGTAATTAATTTGTAATCAACAGGAAAATGCAGGCAAACAACTTTGTACCAGAGCAAGACAGGGCTATTGAGACTAAATTCAAAAACAAAAAGGATGAATTTCATTGCATCCAAATTAGGAATTTCTATTCAATAAAGAATACCACAACAAAGTGAGTAGACAATTGACAGAATGGGAGAATATACTGACAATTTCTAAGTTAAAACTTTATACAAGGATATGCTTTACACATATACACACCCTAGAATCTATTCAGAACTTATACAAGTCAAAAGAAAAATAGCAAGCCTGGTGGGAAAAATGGGATTCTTCCTATTTTAATGCATGCATATTTATTTTATGTATATATACACATATGTGATATCTATACACATATATGATACATGTACATATATATGTGATATATGTACACACATACACATATACATGATATATATCAAAATATCACAAACAATAAGGCTTAGGTTCATTGCTTATCAGAAAAATGCAAAATTTTATATAGCCTTATTTTAATAACTGATAAATTTTTGGAGACTAGACACTGCCAGGGTCTGGCAAAAAATAGGTTGACATGAGAATGCAGCTAATCTGAGAAGACTCCAGCTGCTGAAGAAGTTTGTCAGTCATTCTCTTGCCATAAACTTTCTAGGTTAGGGATTGTACAACCATTACCATGTTTACCAAACCCCAGAAACCCAAATTAAGTCTTTACCTTTTCTTAAATCAACTCTCTCATGACTTAAGATAGAAAAACTTCATCCCTGTGTGGAAAGGTATGAGTCACTGACCCCAAAAGTCCTTTGTGAAAGTTCTCCTTCAAAATCTAATGTTTGACCCCTTTGTACTCTCATGTCAGTGAAATGGTTACTATGAGTCACAAAGTCATCACTTGCTGTCTCCCACCACCTCCTTTGAAAATCCTACATCATGGACTCATATCTCTGGGGAATGTAGCATCTGTTGACCCAATGGTTTAATTAAATTTACCATTTTATGAACTATAAAGCAAGTGCTTATATAGAACCTTGAACAGGGACATAAAATCAAGTAAAAATGATCTGTGTTCATTTTTACCTCAAAAGAAAGAAAACAGTTATGCTACCAAAAATAAGGTTTTTTTTAATCTCAACTGGCACTGGGATATCTTTAGGCTCCCTTCTAAATCAAAAGTACAAAATTTGAGGTAGACTGGAATCCAATTACCTAAACCTTATGCAAAAGTGACTAACTCCAAAAGAAATATAAAACTTTTTAAGTCAATATATTCTTCTGATAGGATGATTCTAAAAAACAGTTTGTAAATGAAACTTATGAATGAAGCATAATGACTGTATAATGGAATTACCCTTGAAGATTAAGCAAAATTCAAGGTTTTGTGTAATAAGGAATATCTTTCTTCAAAGAAATAAGGTTCTTTTACTTAAAGGAAAATGGGCCCATTTATCTTCTCAGTATTAGTAAAGGCTTCTATAGCAATATCTGAAAGTATGGGTAAGACTACAGGTTTCAAAATCACCTGAGTTATCTTTTAAATATGCAAATTTCTAAGCCCCATCTCAGATCTATGAAAGCAGCATATCTGGGGACAGAACATTGGAATTTTGCATGTTAAAAGCTGCCCAGCATTCATAAGCAATAAACTCAGGATATTTAAGCACTCAAATTAAAATGAGAAAGTCAGTTTTAGAATCTGCATTGTGAAAATTCATTTTTAAATAGAAATTCTTCTCTAAATTTATAAACATCACATTCTACAGAAAGTCAGTGAGGTTTAATGATTAAAGTTATGCACCAGATTTCAACAAATGCTTATTCCCTGTGTCACCATTTCCCCCATGAATGATATCGGTAAATTACTTAAATTCACTCTGATAAATAGGATATACAGTAATTCCTTTTTCCTGCCTCAGAGGCATAGTGTGAGGTTAATTAAATAACAGCTGCAAAATACTTTGGCTCCTTAGAGAAAGACATTATAGAAAACATTGTATTACATATGCAACATTTCTTTCTGTCCTATAAAAACAGGGCTAATTGTTCTTGAGAATTCAGCACATGGCCAAGAAAACAACCATGACATGGGCTTTCACAGGCTTTAAATTCACAAGGGGAAAATTTTGTCATAGTTGGTATCAGACCCAGCGAATTCTCTGCTTCTGTTCTTTGCACAAAGACCACTGCCATCTTGTGGAATATAGTCATTGTCCTTATCTTGGGCTTCTATTGCATTTGTGTGAAATGGTGACAAGATAATTTGAGTTTTCTGCTATCAAGGATTTGTGAGTTATATAGTCTTAGTCATCCTGAAGCATGTTATCTGTGGCACATGAGGGCTTATGTTGAGACCACCCTGAAGGTCAGATAGCATTATGGGAAGAAAGAGCTTTATAAAAAAGACATTTCTCTAGGGCTTTGAACTATACATACCCCTCAAATGGGACATGCCACGTAAACCTGCTTTCCGGTTACAGTTTATTCTGGAATAAGGACTAAAAAAGAGGAAGCAGATTCTTCACTGGTGATCATTAAATCCAATGATGATTGCTCTGAGAAAAATGTCAGTCTGTAAATGTTGTTTGTATTCACTTGTCAAAAGAAAAAGAGGGATTGTTTATACAAAATAAATGGAATAAGACCACCAAACAACCCTGAAGCCTATCAAATTTTGATAAATAATTGTCATATTTTGACAAATATGGTGGAATTTTAAATCAGTACTGCAAAAATAGATTTCCACAGAAGGAAGATTCCATTCTAGACATTCTTATATCTCCTGAAAGGCTTTAAAGAATACCTAGAGAAAATAGCAAATATCTTTCATTTATTCCAGACAAAACTTTGCCTTAAGAAGTAATACTACAAGGGAAAAAAACATCATCTCTCTGGTCAGAAATATTGCCTTTTACTTCTATAAAACAAGCATTCTGGAAAAACACATGGGATTTTTTTCTCTTTTTGCATTTTTTAATTTTTGTGGCTGAGTCAGCCTTAGGCAAAAAAAAAAAAAAGAATAAATGAAACTTGTTTTAGGTATACTTTCATCTCCTCTTTTCTACACTTTTACTCCATCCCTTTTTCAAATATCTTCCTTCAGATAAGAGTTTTCTCACCTCCGTCCTGAGGTTCTCTTTTGTCCAATCAACAGATAACTGAAATTTAATCAATGCACACTAAACTCTCAGAGATAAATAAATCACTTCAATGAGAAACAGGCATGTTTTTAGAGAATTATCAGTCACTGCCTAATCCAAAAAGCGTAAAATATCAAAAGACATACTTTAGGTAACTAAACAGGGACATGAGATTGGTATTTTTTGTTTCTTTCTAGAATCTAAGATTTTATTACATGGACAGCACTTATTCAGTCTATTGATTTTTAAAACAAGAAAAAACACTTTGGACAAGTATAATATCCTAAGTTCTTCAAATAATATAGCATTTCTTAACCCAGCTTCAAATTTTGGTTCAGCACATTGTTGTAACAAAAAAAAAAAAAAATCTGATAATCCAAAATTCCAAAGAATACGTGAATTTACTGAGATGCTTAGATGTCTTATTTTAAAAAGTAGCAAAATGAGGGACTAGGAATACAACACATAATACAAAGAAACTTTTTCTATAATCTTTTTTGGATAGATTTTTCTCTTAAGAATTGAAGTAATCAATCCCCCAAATTTTCCACCTCTTTGTTTCATAAAGCACACTAGCTCTTTGTTCCCTCCTGAGAAGATTTTACCTTGTCTGTCTACCGAATCAGTAAGCTAGAAACCCAGAAATCATGAAATGCCAGCAAAAAACTTGCCCTGAAGGGGAGAGAGAAAATCAGTGACCATGATCATGTCATGTATAATTGTCTTTTTAGCATAAGAGTAACATCACATTATCCAAAGGAGGAATAGTTTCTGATTTTTTTTAATTTTTTACCATTTTACTTCATTCAGGGTTTCTCCACACTGAGCCTTCTACAGCAAAACAAGTAAGCAAGTAACTGGTGGATTGGGTAACATTTTGTTCACATGTAGCTATGTAGTGATTTAATGAAAACATGTTCTAGCACAATTTCCTATGTTGTTCATCTAGCAAATTCTAACTATAGGCCTGAAAAGACTTAACTCACATACTGATGCAAGGTCTCTGGCACAAAGTGCCATTCACCTTCTCCCCAATCCAGTTTGCTTTTTTCTCTTAGCATAAGATTCTCAACTGTTAGTTGAGTGTATGCCCTACCATGAGAAAGAATCTATTCTTATTTCTCACTTCCTTTTCAGTTATGTATGCCCACAAACTAATTTTGGGCCAGTGGTATGTGAGCTTACAGACAGTGTTAACCTTCCAACTTGTATTCCTCAATAATGTTCAATGGCTTCCACCTCTACTTCCTGCTGCTAGAGTCAGAATTTGTTTGGAAACGTCTTGGACCAAGCAGATAAAGTAACACACTAGTGACAGCAGAATAACCAGATAGAGGAACTTAGAATCATGGCACTGTAAAAGCACCATACTAGCCCTGCAACTTTATGACCAGAATGCCATTTTTGAAAATATTTTCAGTCTAAGTGAACAAATTCAGGATCCACCCTCATTTCCAGTAGTAATCTGTGCAGGTTTCTCCTGAGACACTGCTTTCTCTGCATTCAGTAAATGTTGGTTTTCTTCTGGATAGAATGTAATCTTGGGTCAGGAAGGATATCTTGCTAATACCTATATTCCAGTATCAGGTGTATTGTATGTTTGGAATCAATATTTGCTGGCAGGCTGGCTGGATTAATAAGGAAGAGATAGCTGATCATGTGTTCAGTCTGTATGGATTCAGGTATTCTTACCCTTATAACTTCTTATTTTACACTTTGAAATCTAAGCTTTATTTTTGTTTAGCAATTAGGACAACAATAGTTTTTACATATTTCTGTAGTTAATAGCTGGAAATTTTATAGAGATAACTTTAATACTTTATAAAAGATTTTGAATTCTATGTCCAAAACATAAAATATGAGAATCGTACTACCTTTATTGCTCAAAATTATAAAGTTCTTAATTGCTTTCCTCTTCACCCTTCCCATCAAACATATTAAGTACCAGAAGTACCTTTTTTGTAGTTTTGCTTTTTTTTACTAAACTTATCCTTGTATATGTTTAGGAATACAGGCTCACACCTTTTCAAATACATGTCATCAAATCTACCACAAAATAATAACCAGTAACAATGCAAAAGACCGTTGAATCCTCTTCACCCTTAGCTTATATCCAACCCCTGCTCTGGTAATTTCATATCTGCAGTCAGAATTTAAGAGTGGATTAGTGGTTTGGTTTTGTCTGTTCCTTGGTTCTGTTTTTTTACATTGCACAATGAATGGAATCATGCAGTATTTGTCTTTCTCCTTCTGTATAGCATAATCCCCTCAAACTCCATCAATTTTATTGCAAACACAAAGATTTCATCTTTTTTCTTAAATAGCTGAGTAGAATTCTATTGTGTACATAAACCACATCTTATTTATCCACTCATGCATTAATGGGCACTTAGGTCATTTCCATATTTTGGAAATGAATTTATCTTTTTGAGTTAGTGTTTTTATCCTTGGATAGATACCTAGAAATGAAATTGCTAGATCACATAATAGATATATTTTTAATATATATATAGAGGTTCTGATGAACCTCTATGCTGTTTTTCATAGAAGTTACACCAATCTACATTCCCATCAATAGTGCAAGAGGGATTTTTTGTCCCCACATCCTTGCCAATACTTACTCTTTCTCTTCTTTCTGACATAAGTCAGTCTCCCTGTGTACTCCCAGTGTAAGGTGACATCACATTTTGATTTGCAATAAATGATGGTGAGCATATTTTCATGGACGTGTTGGCTACCCATATGTTTAGTTTTAATAAGTCTATTCAGATTTTCTGCCCATTTTTCAATTATGTTATTGGCCTTTTTATAGATGCTAAGTTGTATGAGCTATTTTAACATATTGGCTATTAGCCACTTATTGATGGTTTGAAGTGCAAATATTTTCTCCCATTCAGTGGGATTTTTTCCACTTTAATTAAAATGTCTTAGCTTGTCTTAGCTTAGAATTGCTTAGTTTTGATGTACCTCCATTTGTCTATTGTTACTTTTGTTTCCTTACCATTAGAATGAAGTACATAATACATCTCTGAGGCCAATAGAGTGTCTTACCTGTGTTTCTTTCCTAATATTTCATGGTTCAGATCTCATAGCCATGTCTTCAATAATTTTTTGAGACTAGATCTCACTATTTTTGCCTGTGGAACTGCAGGCTTACATTGCCCAGTGTACCACAGACTCAAGCAAGCCCCAGCCTCAGTTTCCCAGGTACCTGGGATTACAGGCATGCACCACCATGCCCAGCATTTTGGGGGGACTAGGTCTCAGTACATTTCCTCAGCAGGACTCGAACCACAATCCCTGGCCCTGGCCATGACTTCCTAGGCTGCTGCTTATAGGCATGCACCACCCTGCCCAGCCTCAATAAATTTTTAATTAATTTTGTTGTATGATATAAGATAGTACTTATAACTTAATGGCAATTGCCAACTTGGAAATTAGGATATGATATTTAAATTATATTAGAAAAAAATAAACTTAGGAAGAAAAATGCTATTAAGGGTAATACATATGATTTTCTGGAATGATTCACGTAAGCACATATGTAAGTAATGATAATTCTTTCTCAGGTAGAAGTCTCTTCTAATAACCATTCTCTCTTGATGCAGAGTCCTAGTACCAGCACCAGTTTTGTTTTTCTTCATACTTTTATTAAGGTGGCTTTCTGACAGAAATAGAACTTTTAAATAAAACAATGGTAAAATTTCTCAGAATTGTTCTGTACTTACATAAATAGCATTTCTAATGTATAAGGTTTCTGGACTCAATTGTTGCTGCCTTGGTTCTTTTATCGATCATCTATTCCAATTCATTTGTTATACATATTCATGTATTGTCCACAACACTGTGTAGTAAATCTTCAGTCAGAAAAACCAAACTCTTCATTTCTACATTTTTGCACTTGAACAGAATATGCTTCTAGACTGAGAGGACTTTTTCTGCTATTCTTTACTCATGCTATGGCTAATTCACCAGGACTCTTCCTCTGTTGCTTTCTGCAGAAACTTCTCCAGACTTCCATTTAAACAACCCAAGAAACAATACTCCTGTTTCAAGATAGCATTTTCTTCCATGACATGACTAGCTACACACTGATCTGATCATTTCAATCACCAGTGACTCTCCCGCCCATTGTAGCTTCACAAGATAGGTCTGCTCATGTTTTTTAATCTGCTTTTTCCTTTTCATTTTTTCATAACCTGTAGTTTCCAATGATTTCTCTAGTCTCTTTTCAGAAACATTAAACATTACTTAGTCATCATCTAGCCTGCCCAAAGAACACAGGCATAAAGAAAAGCCACCAGGGGAAGTACCTGAGGGAGTATTTCCCATACCCCATTTCCTTCCCCATTTCCAGCCATCCCAAAGGTATGCATGTGCATGTGTGCATTCACGTGCATGCACACACATATCCACCCTCCATGACATTTACCTATCCTCCTTTCAAAATTTCTCCCTTCTACAACCACTATGGGACAAGGGTCAAATAGCTTGTGCTTATTTTGCAAAAGCACCAGCTGGCACTCAAACTGCTGCTGTACTTGCAGAAAAATAATTTTCTATATTTATTCTTTAACTCTCTCATCATCCACTTTAAGTGGTTTACTCTAGTTATTAAACATCTTATCAATTCAAAGATTTTAAGAACTAAAACATTTGAAATTCCTGTGTAGAGGTTTTCATTGTTTATAGTCTAAGTTCATGTTTATCTGTCTTCACTATGCCACAACATTTCAACATATATTTTAATTACTTTACTCATCTATATTGTGGAGTTTGAAACCAAAGTCCCAGAAACACTGATTAAAAGGGAATCTGAATGAATTGCTTTCTGTTTTGAATAGACAACCCATTTCAGATACAGCTTCCTTTCTCTATAAATTCCTGACTCTTATGTGTCTGGGCAGATTTCACCTTCTTTCTGAGAAACAGTACTTAACTGTTGCATTAATGTCAGCAGAGATAACTTTAATCATGACCCTATAATATTGGGTCAGTAATGAAAGTACCCTATGTTCCTTATATAGGAACACTATCAAACCATATACATATGTACTCAGCTTTTTCTACTGCTAACCTGTCTATTATCTACTCAAAATTCTTGTAACTCAGATTTTTTACCTTTTATACAGTCATTTGTCAGACTTATAGCTTTCTTGTTCCATTGTCTATTAATTTAGTTCAAATACTAACTTTACTAGATTTTACTCAATATAATTCTATCGATTTTCTCTGATGAATTTTAGATTTTATTCCTCAAATATACTCCAAATCTCATTTCAAGCAATAGTGCCAATACATTTGAAATTGATAGGCCTAAAATCAAGAAAATACATCAGAGGAGGTTGAAACATTACCTGATAAAGTGAATTTGCCAAGACCATTTGTCAGGATACCTGAAAACAAAAACATGTGTTTTGACCATTTTTAATGTTCATAACAAAGAACATCTTAGTTAATGCCTCTGATATAAGTTCTATGAACAAGCATCTTTCCAGCATAGAATTATCTGTTTCACAAAAGAAAATAGGTATGCTAAGAATCTTTACCAGATGATACATGCTTTCCGACATAAAAATGTTATAACCACAGGTGTAAAGGACCACTTTCTATATTTTTATTTTATGAGTTAAAGTGCTATATTATTCATCCATAAAAATGCTGTCAAGTTGATGAAGAAATAAATAGGTTCATGTCATGGATGCTTTGTGATCATGTCAAAGAGGGCAACAATTTGTGCCATGTAACAGAGCTCAGGGCTTAACATGGTTACAGGTGGTGAAGTGGGTAACTGTTAAAGAGTATTTTTAAATGATAAAATGGTCTGTTCAGCAAATAATCTATTTTTGAACATATGTATTTTAATCCTAAAATTAAATTATTAATTTTATTTATAGGTTTTCATTACAGAATTGAAGCTGACGGATTGAAAAGATCAGGGGAGTGTTGACCTTTCTAAATCAGGTAGCTTTTCAGCAGTAGGCCTCTCACAGATGCCAAAAAGAAGTGAAGACCATGACCTCTACAGAGACATGAGACCAGCTCAGGACATTATGAGAGGATCAGATTGGAGGCCAAACTAAAACCAAACAAATGAATCACTGATACAAGTATCAAATGAGTAAAGCAGCAGGTCAGCAAGCTACAGCCACTAAATTAGAAAGATTTGCTGAGTACCTAAATCTACCTCATTTGCTCTTCACCGTGGCTGTCATTTTTGTTGAGAATTTTTAGAGTACTTGAAATCTATTGAGTACATTAAAGGTATTTTCTTCATTGATCACCACTCCTTCAGTCTCAGATATGGTGAAATGCTACTAAAATAAAGTTCAGGAAAATCACAAGAATTTCAAAGTTACATATATATAGAGAGAGAGGGTATAAAAGGGAAAATCCATAAAATTATTTAATGAATTTGCCTACTCATTGTTTAATATATAATCAACTTGTTAACCATTGACAAATACTGTATGTAGCATAAACTATGTACGTTCCTTAACTTAAAAGAACTATTTTTTTCTTTGTTTTAGCTGAAAGCAGGAAGATATTTTATTAGTTCTGATATTATTATTGACTTTAGCAAAAGTGAGATTGCAACATCTAAGAACCTGTCTACAGTCAGCTATGTGGTATGTATATGTATGTGAATACTGATGTGTTTTTAAGTGTTTTAGAAAAGAAACATTATTTTTGAGTCTCATATTTCCTTGTTATCAGAAGTCCTCTGAGACCTCTAAAAATCTGAGACTTTTGATAATTCTTCTTTTTAGGTGAAATTATATAAATATTTTTGCTTAAAATAAGTATCTAAACTTGCTACTTATAGTTACTAAACTATTACAAAATATCTTTACTTTCCCATCAATATGTCTTTTAAAATTCACCTGGCTGTTGACCCAACCTACCAACATGCTCATTATAAGCAGCATTCCCAGGGCAAAGGTATTCAATTGAGGTTGCACCAAGAAGTACCAGTATTCAAAGGACATTTACTGAGCACCTTTTCTGCACCCAATACACTGATGGGCAACAAGAATTTGCATATGACACCATTCCAGTCACCAACTGAAAAGCTAATGCTTTTATCATAGTTATCATTATATGTATTTTTATGATCATTCATTCAATAGATAACAAATAATACAGTCATAGATGCCATGAACTGTGCTGGCCAGAGTTATAAATACAAACACATATATTTAACCGTGGGCTCACAGAGTAGTTGAAGAAGGAAAAATACATAATGAGAGATGTCTATGATAACTGCATTAGAGGATATATGCCAAAGGTACAGCAGTGTCACAATTAAAAATGATTAGCTTTACCCAACAAATCAAGGATATCTATACAAACATGAGGCATGTGTGAGGCAATATGACCAAACAAAAAGGGAAGTGAGCCCTTGATATTTTTTCCCATTCATTGGGTAGTAAGTTTTCTGTCAACATGTCTCAATTTATACTAAGATAATACCACCCTCAGACCACCCAGCAAATGGCTCTGTCTCTGGGCAAAGTTATCACTTGGCATCTGCTGAGATGTGCAGCAAGGGTATTAATTACTGCTCACCATGTGATTAATGTGGCTGATAGTTCTTGATGAGGTCAGTGTGTTTTGTAGATCTTAGATTAATGAATGCAATTTGACAGACAGCAAGCCACTAAATGGTTACCAGGTGGCAAAAAATATTGTGTTACTTTAAGCAGAACGGGAGAGTAATATAGATAAGAAATCAACTTAGCAGGTCACTTATTTGAAAACAGATTTCCCATGCTTTCTCAAATAATCTTAAGTAGAAATTCCAAATTTTTTCTCATATTTATTTCTTGGAAAGAAAAAATTTTAGGACTTTTCAGTGGACTCTAACAGAAAAATCAAAGAAGTTATTTGAAGATAAAACAGATTTGATTTCACTAACACAAGATAAAGGAGATCAGCTTTGGACACTGCAGAGCAACTGCACAGTGAGCACCTGGCCTTTGATAAAAAGTGCCCACAAATAGTAAGCGATTTAATGTTATCACTCATATTTAACCATTTAGAGAAATGTATTTTATTAAAAGACATTTAGCAGAAGATATTTCCTGAGTTTCTTGAAGAAAATTCTTTAGGATATGTCCCAAATAAAGCACCTATCTAAAGAGAAAAAAAAGGATAAAGAAACAGAAACAGAAGTCAAGATACAATAGTCTGAGAGATGATTTAATGAAACAGAGTTATACCTCTGTTTTCTGAAGTACAAACATGGCAAAAATTGCAGCATATAACCCCCTCGTGTCTTTCTCAGCTTGTGAGTTTATTAAAGAAGTCATTCATCACTTGTTCTTATATCCTAGCACTGAACATAGATCAGGTCCAAAACAGAGGCTGAATATTTTCATTGAGTGACTTGCTGTCTGTGTACAGCTTCCCATATTCAGAATCAATCTAAAAAGAGTCTGGCAGTACCCCTCACAGTCACAACATTTGAGGCCACAATAAAACCAGAACTTGCAGTTCCTTATCTTAAGGGCCTTAATAATACTTTCTGAGACAAAATGGCTATCATTGGATAGGAATATTTTGTGTCAACAGATACTAGTCATTACTATTGAATGAATAAAGCAATGGAGTATAACCAATATGAAGTTTGCGTATAGGAATTACACAGAAGGAGCTAATAGAGATTCGATAAAATTATTTTAATTTTTTATTCACATGAAAGAGTAAGAGACTGCTGAGGAAGTCACACCGAATCATTTACTATAAGATTTTCACAGGTATGCAGCAATTGCATTGGCAAGAACATTTTAAGAAGATACTTTTACAGTTTCTGGAACAACAATGAATGGCCATGCATACTATAATGAAATTTAATGGCAAAGGAACACTTTAATCAAGACATTGCTAAAGTTAAAGAAATCTCTTCTTGCATAAAAATTTCTATCACAGTGAAACATATATACAATGAACACTTACAGGTATCATGTTTCAGTTACCATTCTAGCACCATTTTAAGCAACTAACCTGAAGTCTTTTATAATAAAGTCACTTACAAAATTTTTATACCCAGTATACCTGCAAAAATATACATAAATATTAAAGATTTCCTCATTTATCTTTATAGTCACCTTTAATTTTTTGTGATTTAAAAAAAGGATCTCCAGAACTAAAACACAATATTATAATCTTAAATTTATAAAACAACTACCAGCAGTTAATTTGAGAAGCATATTCAAAATGGTAAGAGGTAGAACAATATACCTTGATTGATTCCAAACAATGATGAATATCACTATGCAGTACTGTTCCCTTAAACCCAGGATATTTTGTGCTCTTGGTATATGAAAAAGAATCTTGTCTATACGATTAGTCACAAAAGCAAAACATGCTTTTAAATTCCCTTGGAAACACAAATCTGTTAAATGTCTGTTAATTCTGAATTTAAGTTAGTTCTCTGTCATTTAAATATATGATGCCATAGATTGGAGAATACATTGTTAGCTCTTGTCATTAAGAATAAAATGCTCCCCATTTTAACTACAAATTTCTTTGATTACAAGATGCATCCCAGTTTCAAATATTTCTCTATTTTAAAGTTTCTATCTTGAATAACTTACTAGTACTTAGAAGAAGTATTAACAAAAGAGGCCAAGTATTCTCTTTTATTAACAAGGAAACAAGAGTAACTTATTTGAGTAAGCTATTTAGTAAGGATGTTCCTGTGACACTATAGACTATCAAGCACTGTATCTCAAGAAAAATTGTTGAATGTCTTAGAATGAAATAATTCTGATTTTCATGAGTTATGCAACAACAAAGTCTGAAATAAATTATTTTATATTAAAAATTATAGCTTAGAATTAATATTTTGAAGGAAATATTCTACTTGCAAAAAAGTAATATTATATTAGCATAATACTGATTTTAAATTCATGAAATAATTGATTTTTTCAAACTATTTATAAGAATTTTGAATTTTTACAAAATGGATATGTCTAATAAAAACATTTAGCAATATGATCTTTTATATCCAATGCTCCTTCATGCTGTGCTCTAATGGGAAACTAGAAAATGTCTCTCTAAAAATTGTTTTTGACAAATAGCAATTATATCACAAACATAAGCAAGATAACACTTAAAATGAGAAAGGAATTGGCAGCTAAATAGCCAAGAACGAGTAAAGAAAACTAGTGGTATAAAAACTAAAAGCATTTCTAGAATTTCAAGAATGCATGACTCATCTTTCAAAATGGGAATTAAAAACATAAGAAATAAAACACAGCAATTTCATTTTATGTAGTATCATGTAAGTAAATGTACCATTTTATTTAATAATGAAGATATGAAAAAGATAGACTGTTAACAAAATACAGTCTGAGCTTTCTTCAGTAATGGTGAGGAAGCTTTCTCTTTTAAAAAAAGAAAGTCAATAGATGTAAAATTAAAAAACATTCATCTCTTTCTAGCCTACTGTCACCAAACATGTTACCTCACTGTTCCCTGATGAAGTTCCTTTAATAGGATGAGATGAATGCAAGTGTTTATTTTAATGTATCAACAACAGAAAATAAAAGCAGCTATTGAAACAAATGGTCTGGCATCTCAATAATTAAACATGTTTATGTTTTAGACACAAAGGCACCAATCCCTAAAATTTTTATAGTGCCATAGAAATAGTTTACCAATTAAACAACAAATTAGGTTCAAGACCCAAAATGTCTCTCTAAGCATTTTCTGATCCCTCATAGACAGAAGGACTTAACATCTGTCAGGGAGTCCATGTGTTTTGACTTTAAATGCAAACTGATTCTAAACCATAATTTCAAAAGCTGACCACACTTCCTAATTAAAGTTGATTTCAAATGCCTTGATCCAAACTTAAATTATTTTTACACTGACTGGGACATATCTACAGAAATAGCAGAGGTCTCCAGAATCCAAAAAGCCTTTTTCTGGAAAGCAAAACACCTTACAATCACAATTTTTTTCATTATCAAAGGCACCCACTAACCAATGAGAAATCACTTGGAAAAGTCAAAGAGTTTTAGTCCTATAAATGAACCAGCTCAAAATTTCCAGTTTGGGGATCAAGACATGTAAAAAAAATGGACCAGGATAACACCCTCACACACTCTACAAAAATCAACTCAAAATGGATAAAGGACCTGGAAGTGAGACCTGCAGTCATAATAAACATAGAAGAAAACTTTAGCCAAACCCTTCATGAATTTCACCTCAGAAATCCATTTGGGGAAACAACTATGGCTGGCAAAAAAATGAAGGAAAACATAAACAGCTGGGACTATATCAAACTAAAAAGTTTCTGTACAGCAAAAGAGACAATAAACAAAAAGAAACCCAACCAACTGGGAGAAAATTTTTGCCCTCCAGACAAGTGACAAGGGTCTGATAACAAAGATCCACAAAGAGCTCCTACAGTTCAACAAAAACAAAGCAAAACCCAGTCAAAAAACGGGGAGAAGAACTAAAAGACACACTTCACCAAAGAGGAGATACAGATGGCTAGTCGGCCTATGAAAGAATGCTCCACATCACTAATAATCAGGGAAATGCAAATTAAAACCACACTGAGATACCATCTTACACCAGTAAGAATGGCCCATATAAATAAAACGGACAAGTGTTGGTGAAGATGTGGAGAAAAAGGAACTCTCTTACACTGCTGGTGGGAGTACAAACTGGTCCAACCATTATGGAAGACTGTGTGGAGGACCCTCAAACAATTGAAAGTGGAAATACCATTGGACCCAGCAATCCCACTACTGAGAATCTACCCAGAGGACATGAAAACACTAATTCAAAAGGACACCTGTACATGCATGTTTATTGCAGCTCTGTTCACAATTGCCAAGATTTGGAAACAAACCAAATGCCCCAAAACCGACGATTGGCTGAAAAAAATGTGATACATGTACATGATGGAATACTATGCATCAATCAAGGAAGACAAACATATGTCATTCGCAGCAACATGGATGGAACTAGAAGGATTCATATTAGCAGAAATAAGCCAAAAAGAAAAAGAAAAATACAGGATGGTCTCACTTATATAATGGACATAGAGAAAAACAAATGAATCAGGAAAAATAAAAACAACCAATGGGACTGAACAATGGAATGAGAGAGGAGGAGGGGGAAGAAGGTGGGGCAGGCGAAGGGCACAAAATAGCAGGATGGTTAACAGGTGCTAGGGAATTGGGAAAGCCCAAAGTACACAATAATGTAATATAAATATAAATACACATACATATGAAAATTTAAAAATTTAAATTAAATTTAAAAAAAAAACCAAAATTTCCAGTTTGGGCCATTACCATGCTTAAGTCAAAACAGAACTAAAGTCCAACTCCCCATTCTACGTTTGCTCTCCTTTTCCCACCATTCTGTTCTCTTACATTGGTTCTGTGGGATCAGTTCCACCAAAAACAGTCTGATAGGTTTTTCTTAATAGGCAGAGTGTAGACATTTTCGTGCACTGGTACAAGTTACAGGTCAAAGTTCTGTGAGCCTCAGGACTATTTGCTTTGCTGCAAGAATAAGATTGTTGTAGGTTGGAAGCAGTGAGGGCCTCAAAGACTAGGAGAATCTTTTGCTCTTGCCTAAGTCCTTAGTCCTTCCTATTGAAAGAGATTAATAAATTTCTGTTCTCTCAGTCAAAAAAGCAAATACTACTCTCTTTTATGACCTAAAAGAATGTAGTGTGAAACCTCACCCAGTTTTAGGTTTATCAGTAAAATTATTCTAAGAATCTCATCTTTATTCTGAGAGTAAGGATATCACCCTCTTCTTGCCTGTCATGCAGTCTTTTGCACTCTGCACTTTATGCCCCAGGTCCTAAAACACAGGATAACTATTCCCCGTCTGTTCTGCTATATTTTAGAATCTACAACCCAGTGAATTATCCATACATATATTACTTATTATTAAATTTGGTATTGTTCCTTTGCTGGCCCATCTGAAGCTGTTTTTATTATTCAGACAGCCCAAGAAGAACTCAGTGAGATTTATTTTGCACTCCAAATAAATCTTTTTTTCTGAAATCCTCGGTTTTTTACTCAATCTCCATTGAGAGAACAACTATATAAACTTTTGAAAGGTTCTAACAAATTATTTCTTCTAGTAACAAGTACATTTCAAAAGGGAATGCATAGGGAAGGATTAACAATATATCACGACACTAACAGAACTATTTCTGTGGGTGCATTTTAGGGTCCCCTTAGTATAAAAAAGCTTAGCCTCATTTATACTTCTATACAAAGTTCAACCATATTTCATATTTCATATGCCATAGTGATGTTTCCTTCTGGCTTTTGTTCTACCTATACTTAAGCATTTAACCAGGGTACATATTGGATTTTCCAGAATAAGTAGAGTAGAAAGTATTCACAATGTACAGTTTCATGAAACTCACCCTGTTCAGTGCAAAAGGAGTTTTGAATTACAGAACAATTTCCAGCTTCCCAGAATACTTCTGCAGTTTTGCAAGCAATTATTACAGAATGTTTTCATTCTGTCTAATCAGTACAAACTAATGAGATGAAAATAGCAGCCTTTCATCAAGCCTGATGTAAATTTTGTACTATCATATCCTTTAAAATAAAGACTACAGCCTGAAGGTATCGAAGAGCATGTGGCCAAAGGCAAAAAGGAAAAGCATTTGTATGGTTTAGAATATTTTAAGCTTAGAACACACACATAAATATATCATTCAATATATATATAGATACATATACAGATAGATATAGATAGATATATATAGATAGTTACATATACATATGTATATGTAACTGTATATGTATATGTATATGTGTATGATACATATACATAGCACTCAAAAAATTCTTATTAAGCAGCCATAATATGCCTCGATTTGTATACACAATTTTGGATTTTCACTCTTTACTCTTGCCCAAAAAAGATGAAAGGGGAAAGAGAAAAAGCAGAAGGATGAAGGGGAACAAAGTAATGCCCTTCAGTTATATAAAGAAAACCAACTTCCTATTTTGAACATTAAAACTGGCCAAGACAACATTTCATGATGAAATTTACACCAGGGTATGAGGCAAAAACCAAGGTCACACCACTGAAACAACTTTGCCACAAATTAAACCTCAAGGTCTTTAATACAGTGTTTCTCAGTCCTGGACACACATTGGAATTAGTGGAAAAGATTCAAAACTACACTGATGCCTTGGAGCTACCCCTCAGTTCTGATGGGAGGCAAAGGGTACAGTCTAAGAATCAACAGATTTGAAAGCTTCCCATGTGATTGGAACGAACAGGTGCTCATTCATTAAAGAACAGAAAACAAATATTCCACGCACCTATCTGAGTTGAATGCCTTGACTGAGCCCCAGCTTCACTAAATGCTTCACTTTCTGGTGACGTCACATTTACTCAGTGAAATGGGGGTAGCAGTAAATCACATTTTTACAGTCATTCTATGGTCTAAAAATCAAACCCCATCCCCAAGCCCTGTTTGCATGTTCCCTCCGTTTCTTCACTCTCTCCTTTCTCCCACTCTCCCCTTCTCTCTCCTGGCTCAGGCTGCAGTAGAAAAAGGGACAAGCAGCCTGACCAAGAAATTTATGCTGCCACTGCATCGTCTTTCTTTGACTACAGAAAAGGATCAGACTGCTGTTCATTAATGCAGAGACTGCGCAGGAACGAGGCTGCCACCTGGCGGCCTTTCTGGGAATCGTATTCTCTTTCTCCAAAAAGAAAACACAGGCTTAATTAATTACCCTGCAAAGGGTGTGGGGGAGGGGATGGGGATTCCACGGTGGCAGACTGGATTGGAAGGGCAGAGACAGCCTCCGTGAGATTCAATGTGACACAAGCTTATTTATTTTCAAAAACTTCCCTCTCCTGTCTGTCTTCAAAGTTATTCTTTAAGGGCTTTCAGAAAATAGGTTAGATAAAAATAAAAGGTTTTTTTTTTTTTTTTAATGTTTTACTGTGATGCTCAAACTCAGTGGCTTTGGACTTGAAAAATCTACATTTCTAAGAAGTTCCCAGGTGATGTTGCTGTTCTAGTTTTGCTAGGTTTTGAAAAGCACTGGAAAAAACTGTCAAAGAACAGGTCACTATTAACTGCTGGTAATCTAATAAATCTATCAGTCTCCTCAGTTTAGGAGACAAGACTAAGTACAGTATCTTTAGACTACAAGAACAAGCAAGGTCAAAACCTGATTATCACTATGACATTGTTCCTTTATTGAATGGATTATCTATCATAAAGGCATCAAAAATGTCAGCAATGAAATGGCCTGGATGAGCGTTGGATGAAAATAATTGCCTTTTCATAGTTTTACCTGGTGCCCAATGGGGCCTTCGGTAAACATTTTGAGATCACTCTCACTTAAATTGCAAATCATCTCAATTCTTTCAAACAGGGAGCAGACCTGATTCGCAAACCAAAATGACAAGCTACAATAGATTTCATTTCAGACTGAGGATTGTATACACAGTGATTGAAGATATATTAGTTTTCACTCCAATATCACCATCTAGTGGAAGTTTGTTTTACATCAACCATCCCAAAATGGAGGCGGTTTACTTTTTAACAAGAAGACACATCATTTGCTAATTGTGACACAATCCAGAAGTGCAAATAGACAAAAACGGCAAATTCAGGTTATGTCAAGGACGTTTTTGCAATCACACATAATGTGTTCTATGAAAACAGCGAAACCACTAGCTGAGTGTAGGGTTAGTCAGGCTTTTTTCTCTTGCACCTGTGGTGCTGCATCTTCCAGATGGTTGTGCAATAAAGTGGGTATGAGCATTTGTAAGTATGCACACGTGGGCCTAGAAGATAGGGACTAGCAGGGTGCAGGGAGCACAAGCACACAATAGGAGAGGATAAGAGAGAAGTATGACAGAACATGCCGGAGAGGACAAAGAAACTGTGAAGATATGACCGAGGGGCTCATATGCCTGCCACCTGTGCCCGCCCCCGTATGATTCCCCCCAGCCCTGCCTAGTGTAACTGTATAACTTTAGAACCAATAAAGAACCTATACAGATTGGTGAGCTTAATGCCTGTGCACTACATTTGGCATCACAAACCAATCCATTCCCCTCCAATCGGTGGCAAGGATTGGTTACATTAAACCAAGGAATTTGCATACATGGAGAATATGTACTAATAACCTTTCCAGAAGTGTGCGTTATGAATATAAAGTAAAAGTGGGAAATGTATAGCTTCTCAAGATATATTCATGTGCTGTTTACATGCTAAATCCTCTAACAGCTGATCAATAATTATGTGAAAATAAGAAAAAAGCTAATGTTCTATATAAATATAAAAGAATTTACCTACCCACATACCTGATAAACAGTTGAATAATTTCTCCATGGAGAATGAATTCTCCATTTTGTAATGGAAGCCAAGAAGAGATGGAGTAAGGAGGAAGAGAGAGATGTGAACTTTCTGCTGCCAGCAAGCCTGTAAGCCTGAAAGGAAAAAACAAGATGTAAAACACCTGTTTCACTGGTCACGAAATGTTGTAACTGCCAGGTGAGCTGGCAGCTAAAGAGTAGTCAGTCATTTACTGAGTAATTTGAACTTAGTGAAATATTAGCATGAAGCTGTTTTATATATTTTTTTTTATCTTCTTTAATTGTGATTGGCCAACTACCACTTTTCTGCCTGAGTATTTCAGGCTGATTCCATTGATATCTAATAGCCTTCATTATTCATGAAAATCACTAAATTTTACTTAGTCCTGGCTAGTGAAATTGTTGAGCTACAAGGTCCTGACCTGACTCTGCTCCTTGGATGCCAGATTGGTGTTAGAAAGTCAAGTCATTGTGCAGGCAAGGGAGACGCCCCTCTGCTGCCCCTCTCATCAACGTGCAGCTTCTTTAGCGGATGAAGGTGGGTGTTGCGTAACCATCCCAGTTCAAGTAGGTTCATCAGTGGTTGTAGCTGGCTAAGAAAGTAGGAGCCCTTAAACTGATCTTTGTAAGGAAGTGCTGTTTATTCTCTAAGCAACAGAATAATTCAAATCTTAAACATGAATTTTAATCAAACCAATTTGCCACTTTTTATGCAGAAAGACATTCAGCATAACTTTGGATTTATTGGTCACTTGATTAAATGAGATTATGTAAGTGAAAGCATATGCTCAACAACAGGGTGAACAGCAGTTATATCTTCATCATTTAGATCTAACAAAATCATTCCACTTTCCCAAAAGTTATGATGAGAAGATTCTTGGAAATAACTCTAGCCATTAATTTACAGTTCTTCCTTCTTCTTTCTTCAGGAGGAGGAACCAAGTGTCATTTTTAAATCCCATTTTTAAATAGTATTTGTCTGTATTCAGGAAAAGTACCTTTACCTTTACGTAAGTTGTTACTCTCTTTTTAAGTTTAACGTATTGCAGATTAGTATATGGCTAGAAGATGGAAAATACTGCTCAACTGATGTTGCGAGACTGGGATTTAATCAAAGTTTCAATGGAAAACACACACACACACACACACACACAATCAAGGGGCAAATAAGCTATTACTCCCAAGATAACTAAAACTATCCTTCCCCCTGCCTTGGCCCCCTGCCAGCTCTTATCCTATTAGTTAGGCTTTACTGTTAAAAACACCAACAGCAATAAATATGCAATTTATTTTTTTGCGTTTGCAAGTTCTAAATAATAATTTTCATGAACCATCTTAAAAAATGATCTTTGTAATTTTTATTAATGAACAGAAAATAAACATTCGCTTAAGTTTCTCTCCCAAGTTCACCTCTTTCTTTTCACATGTGTGCTTCACGTGCTTTTTCTCCCTGCTCCCCCGAGTGAGACCTCCCTTTTATCACATGCTTCCTAGACCCAGGTGAGCCCACTTATTCATGTGCTGTCTACTGGACCAGGTATGTACAATCATGGGTAGGGTGCAAAATCACAGGTACTGGCCATGGAGGCTAGTGGCAGAAGGGCAACCTCTGAACTCCTTTACCCTACAGGGGGGTTGAAGGAGCGTTTTCTTTACCCAACTTCATTCCGTGGTAAAACTCTTAATTGTTACTACTAACCTAGTATGACATCAGTTGCCAACAGATTCCAATATGTCAAGGGATACTTTGTGTGTTCAGAAAGCCCAGGAGTTTCTCCTATCATGATGGATCCAGCTGCAGTATAGCTTTCCTGCCCCTCTTAATTTCTCTACTAAGCTTCTATGGGTACCCTCAAAGCCAATAGGATTCCTGTGTAAAAGTACTGTCAAGGTGACAAGAGTTTAGCTACTTTCCCTCACATCCACTAAGCCCAAGGAAAAATGTCCACCTGTCCAGAGTATTCTCTATTCACAGCTTGAATAGAGGACACAGACTTCTCTCTGGCTCAGATAGGAACTGGCTAAGAGATGTCCTGTTGTGAAATAAGGGAGCTATCTCCTTTTCTCCCTCAGTCTCATGGGCACTGAATACAAATTCTCCCACCCATGAATGCAACATGTTGAGAGTTTTCAGTGTTTTCCTGCAGGATAAATGAATTAACCATGCTTTTTAAACCAGTAACCTATGACTACCATCTGTGCCCTTGATTAAGTTAAAATAGAAGGTGCTTGGGAGTGTGGGCTTGGGGTACATGCTCCTGTAATTGTGGACACCTGGACCAAAAGAGCATAGGCATGCACATATGTAAGTGTGCACACCTGAGCTTAGCGGCAAGGCTCAAAGCGGTAAAATAGCAGCACTACTGTACCTCCCAGGACAAAATTCAGTGGTGTGACTACAGAAGAGGCAGGAGGGACCCCAGAGAAAAAAGCTTAAGATTGGTTGAAGACTGGGAGGTTCAGATGCCTGCCTGCCTCCCAACCACCCCCTTTTCCCTATTTTGCCTGCCTGCCAAGACTGCCTGCTTACCTACAGTTGACACAGCCTCCTTGCCTGGTGTGCTTGTGTACCTGGTTCCTGAGAGAGCTTTTAAAACCTCTAAAATCCACTGAGGGCTCAGGGACTCTCTCCATCTGCCTAAATCAATAGTGAACCTACCCTGTATGCTTGCAGTACGCTTTCTCTTCCCAGTTGCCCCAGTTGTCTTCCCTCAATAGACCCCATTGTATTGTCAGGCAGGAAAACAGAAAACTCAGCTTGACGATAGCAGCAGACCAGCCCTGAACTTGGAGAGACACAGGAAGAAGCTCATGTTACCAGGGTCCAGGATCTAGAGCCTTTTAGTAGAAGCTAGAAAACAGGCAGGCCTGTCTGTTTAGAATGGGAACTGGAACTGTATAGAAGAAATTCACGTCACTGAGGCATAGTGAAAGGGTAGACATACCCTTTTTCACTTGCCTTTCAGCCTCTTGTTAATGTCTCAAAGCAGGTGAAAACCAACTGATCTACAGAACCTAAAATACATCCCATGAGGAGGCCAGCTCCCCTGTGATAAATGAAAGAACAGAAATTTGAGGAAGCAATTGAGAACCAGTTGGCCTGGACAGCACTCTAGTCTTTCAGCCCATAAGAATTTGATTAGCTTATCTATTCTCTAATTTTTCAATCTTTTGTAAGTAGATCTCCCCATTTCTTTGAATCTTTATCTGAACCTTGAAGTGGAATGACAGAATTCTAAAATCACATCATACTCATTTATTTTCATCGTTGTGCTCTAGTTAACACCATCAAGTCGAGAGGAAAAGTTCCTCTCACTTCCTGTCATGAGATCAAAGGCAAGGTAGTTCCCACTCTGTTGTTCAATTATTACATAACAGAATACATAATTGCCCTATCACTATATTGTTCGGTCCCAAACTATTCCTCAGATATTTTTATAAATTTTATTGATAAAGTTGTATTAGTTCATATTTCCTACCTCAGATGAGATTAATGTAACCAAAATTTTTAAATTACATTTAAGAAAGTAAATGTATTTCTACAGAGAAACCCTGAACATACTGTATTTCAAATGTATTTCAGCAAAGGTTTTATTAAATTGTGTTTCAATCACAAGATATCAAGAATTCTTGTCATACCATTTCTTCACTGAATTGTATCTGTGCTCAGCACAATGCTTTGAAGGAAAGATAAGTATCATGGGTTGGTTTCACAAGAGGTGGACTCTGAGACAGCAAGTGAATTATTAAGGTGCACCCTGGTGGAAGCAGTAAGGGACTGGGAAAGGCAAAACAGGAAAGAAAGTCATGTGAGGATGTGCTTTAGATTAAATCCCATGCAGGGTAACTTTGACTCAATTCTGTAAGGAATTCTGAAATTTATTCAAGCCAGATGCAAAGGAGCTATGCTTTCATATTCCAAACAAGGCATATTACCCATTTGATAAGAAACCCTAGGTTTGATAAGCCAAGAGCGTTCACAAACGTTGACTGAAATTAAAATGCCAAGTATGCAGGCAGAGCAACAGGATTACCTGGGTGGAGCATCAACAGTCTCTAGAAAATTAAAGTTATGTTCTTTCCATTAGTATATTACATTCTAGATCAATAGCAAAGAATATTGAACCTTGAATTATACCACCTATAACCAAGAACAAAATTATAGTAAGACTGAAGCATGTTGTAGCAAAACAAAAGCAGCAGTTCATTACTTTTGTCAATATTGAAATTACCTGAGAATCAAAATTATACTTACATCTGGGGGCTTTCGGCACCCAATATAGTTGATATGGGATGGGGTATAACCTGGTTACTACAAGGTTTAGAATCATTTCCATCTCCTCTTCTACCCCAGAATATTGAGCATTACTGATCCAAAAAGAGACGGTTGTGAATTGTTCTCACTGAGGAAGAGACATGAGGAAAGGAATAAGACCTAAAGTGGGTCTTGGAAGATGGTTAAAAATGAAATAACAAAAATTAGGAGGTGCTGACATTACTGACAAAAGCTACAACATAAATTCAAAGCAAAATGTAAGATAACAAAAGAAAACACAATAAACCAACTTAAAAAGTTCTTGCTGAAACTAGTAAAAAATAAGGCTTTTCAGTGATTATCTGTTACATTCAGCCCAGAAGTAAAGCAATTTTTTTTAACTTGACCCAGTGGACAACCATTGTATATTTTTGAATAGAGGAATGAAAGGATAAAAGTGGCATTTAAAGAAAAGCATTCTAGCAACAATACAGAAGATAGATTCAACTTACAAGAGACTAGAGTCATTGAGTTCTGCTGACTAGCCATTTCAGTAATCCTGGTATTTGATAGTGTCTTCATTAGGGCAATAACTGTTAGAATAGAAAGGAAGGGACAAATAGGGAAAGGTACTTTAAAGAAGGGAGGTTTTGGATCTTGGAATAGAAGCCAAAAAGAGGAAGGCATTCAAGATAACTCTGAACTTAACAGGTGACAGAAAGTATTTATTGACATTTTTCCACATCTGTCTTAACCCGAACTACCTTAAGTTGGACTGAAAGACATGAAAAATGCTTTGGTCTAGATGGAATGTCCAAGAGAGATAAGGGAATAAAGATACCAAATTCTTTAAGTTTAATAATAATAATAATAAGCTGCATTGCACATGTAACAGACTATTTTGAAGAAAAATTATTAAAAACATTTTCTTTTCTCTCCCTTCATGCAAGTTCTCCCTGGAAAGAAAAGACAATTAAGTAGGAACAAGAGAGTTTACATGTTTACATTAAAGACTTTGAACACCATCCACCCCCACTTCAAAGTGTCTCCTCTGCCTCTTCTACATTCCTGCCTTGTGAATCAAAGAGAGTCAGAAAAATGTACAACCTTTCTTCATCCTTAGGGGTCTAAAGTTAGAATGGAAGAATTTTATCATCCATATTAGCATTGGGGCTTGTGATGTCGCAACAGTCCTTGAGGAATGGTTCTCAAGGAACAGAAGATATTCAACAGAGCTGAGATATGATGATGAAGAAAATGATCCTGGAACCTCAGCTGCCACAGTATAATGATACCCAAAGGCATTTTAGCAAAAATAATAATTGATTCTGACAAACAAAGGTGATGGCATTGAGAACTAAACAGCAGTCTGGACACTGTGAGATGGATCAGACTGGGATAAGAACCCATACCCACCAAGAGTACACCCCTAGTGAAAAGAGAAATACCAGAAAATGCAAAATTGTAATATATATAATACTATATATAGTAAATAAATGTATATAGAAACA
>PVHY01016083.1:0-10000 GCA_004024945.1 Uropsilus gracilis
CTGAGAGGCTGAGGCTGGGGATTGCTTGAGTCTGGGGTATCCCAGGCAACATAGTGAGATCTAGTCTCAAAAAAAATAAAAGAAGCAGCTCCAGCCCCAAAAGTGCTGAAGTGGAGCCGGCGGGGTCCACCCAGGCTCTTTCAGCAAAAGCCCCGAGCGCTGCAATATCGCCCCCTTATCCTCTTTCACCCCCGCTCACCCCCCCACTCCTGTCTCCTCTCAGGCATCACTGTGGACTGAGTGATGGCCAGAGACAGGGCCTAAAGCGTGATGTGCCTGGCAGGGGAGACATGTACATTAGACGGTCACGTGGAGTCGTTCACGGCCACCTGCAGAATTCTCCCGGGGGGACCCCAAACCTTAACCGCCGTGTGGAATGCAACACGCTCGCAACCCTAACATCATCCACTCTGACAACAGCATTTCAGGCGGAAGATGGGGTTTTACGGGGCTTGAGGGGTTCAGAGCAGCTTTCGCTGTGAACAGAGCAACCCACCACTCCTCAACCTAGAGACCTGCTTTTTTTTCTTAGAGACCAGGCCTCGCTATATTGCCCAGGGTGGTCCCGATCCCACAGACTCAAGTGATCCCCAGCCTCAGCCTTCAGGTAGCTGGGATTACAGGCGCCCGCCAACACACCCGGCTGCTTTTTTTAAAGACCAGGTCTCGCTCTGTTGCCCGGGGTCATCCCAAACCCATGGACTCAAGCGATCCCCAGCCTCAGCCTCCCAGGTAGCTGGGATTACAGGTGACTGCCACCATGCCAGGCTGCTTTTAAGATCAGGTCTCGCTATGTTGCCCAGGGTCATCCCGATCCCGCGGACTCAAGGGATCCCTGGCCTCAGCCTCCCGGCACTTGGATTACAGGTGCATGCCACCACGTCCAGCTGAGCTTTACTTCCTTCCAATGCCCCACATAGGATGATGGTGCTGTCTGCACCTGCACGCGGGCCTGCGGTGGGAGAGCTGCACCAGCCTCACAGAGACCAGGTTCGCTCCAGAAACAGAGAGGTTCAGGCAGGAACGAGCCCACACTGGTCACGTTCTCCCCAACTGCAGCCACATCAGAAACAGCACAGGAGTCCATGGCAAGGTGAGCCCCGAGGACCATCAGTCCAGCCCCTCTTGCCACGGCTGCTTCAAAGTTTCCAAGGCCACCAGGCAAGAGCCTGCGTCAACGGTCGTGACAAAGTGTTTTTCACTTTGTTCTCGCTCGCTGGTTCATGCGCCCTATTTCGGGACCTGACCTTTTGTCACCTGCAGTGTCTGATCAAGCAGAATCTCTTCCCAGAGGCATCCTGAAAGTGCCTTAAGGGGAAAAGGTACAGCCGGGCATGGAGGCGCGCACCTGTAGTCCAAGCGCTGGGAGGCAAGAGGTCTGGGATCGCTTGAGTTCGTAGGTTTGAGATGACCCCAGGCAACATAGTGAGACCTGGTCTTGAAAAAGCAGCCTGGCATGGTGGCGGGCGCCTGTAATCCCAGCTACCTGGGAGTCTGAGGCTGGGGATTGCTTGAGTCCACGGGCTCAAGATGACTCCAAGCATTATAGTGAGACCTGGTCAGAAAAGCAGCCTGGCACCATGGTGGGCACCTGTAATCCCAGCTACCTGGGAGGCTGAGAGTCACTTGAGTCCACGGGTTTGGGTTTACCCCGGGCAACATAGTCTCAAAATGAATGAATGAATGAATGAATGAATGAATGAATGAATGAATGAATGAATGAACAAATAAATACAAGTAAATATACTTATTAGCACATCCGTTGGCGCAAGGACTACATGTAAGCTGACGCTATGGCCCATGGCATCAGGGTTTGATGGGAGGCGGCTTTGGTCATGTGAGATGCACAGTTACTTTGCACGATGAAGCTCTGTCTCCGCAGCTGTTTTCGGGGAGTTCATCGGAAACCAACTTACACATGCACAAGCACAGGCCCCGCCAAGACAGCAAGACGAGAAGCAGATTGATGGACACCCCGATTCCGCGAAATCACCCAGGGTGACTGAGGCCCAGGGGTCTGAAGTCGCCAGATAACTGTGGGAGGAAAGGCATGCGGGGAAAGCTGGCTCGGTTGAGGCGACCAGCTGCAAAAGCCTGTGAAGTCCTGCCTTCCCACGCCAGGTGTCAGGCTGCTGAGCCCCGGAACAGATGGGAAGTTTGTTCCCTAGAGAGCGTAAAGCAGAGGGTCTCCAGTGGCCACAGCTCAGCTGAGGGTCAGGGGCTGTAAACAGAGGGGGCTGGGTATTTGTATGAATAAATATATAAATATACATGTACTCTATCTGAAGGTGAGGCACGCCGACCTGCCTCCTCCACTTGGCTCCAGAAGGTTAGCCACCAGCCCTTATCCTTCAGAAGAGAGCTCGGGAGAAACTCGAGACAAGGAAAGCCAGACAGATGCTGTCCCCAGGGAAGGAGCAGTTCCCCAGCATCACGGCTCGGCCAGACCCCCCTAAGCAGAGGGGTGGGTCGGCATTCCCTGTGGACTGACTGACCCCATTCACAGGCTCCTACGCGTAAACAAGAGCAGCTGAACACACGGCCTGAACTGTCTGAGAAGTGACCCTGATGTGGACAAACAGAGACCAAAGCAAACCCCCATGTTACAGACACAGAGGAAGGACCGCGTACAGCCACGCAGAAGAGACAGCGGCCCGCACGCCGGCGAGAGAGGCCACAGAAGTCATGCCTGCCTCGACCTCGGATCTCCTACCTCCAGAAGTGTGAGAAAATAAGGCTCCGTTGTTTACGCCCCGCACACATGCGCATGCACACACACGCTTACACACAGGCACACATGTGCGTACACCCACACACGTGCACACACGTGCACACACACACCCACACATACACGTGCACACACACAGCAACAGTGATCTCATTTATTACATTTCCCCCCAAAGGGCAAACCCCAGGGTTCAGCAACAGTGATTTTAAAGGAAAAAGAAAACTTGAAAAATCAAAGCTGAGGGGCCCACGGGTGGCAGGCCCGTGCACGGATGAGGCGCCCACCTATTCCCCTGGCGGCAGCCGCCAGGGACCTGGGGTAGACAGCCCACAGGGTCCTGGGAGAGGGAGGGCTGTCCTTAGCTCCTTTGTGCCCAGGGGTGGGGGTTACGGGGGGGGTATTCCCCCTCTTGTCACTCCCACTTCTAACAGATCTCACTGGAAAAGAGAAAACAACAATCTAGTGACACAGGAGAAAAGAAGAACAAACAAAGGTCCTGGTCATGATGGTCCCCGGGGTGAGACCCACACTGAGCAAGATCAGACCCACAGGACATGACTGTGAGATGAGTCACACAAGTGACCCAGCAAAGAGCTTTGCCTACGGTGTCCTAGGGGTTAATGGACAGCCCCTGATCCAGAGATCACACCCAGGTGAGCAAAGCGCCCTCCTCTCCCGTCTGGGAAAGAAAGTAAACCACAGGAGTGAAGAAGAGACGGACAAATCTCTTCCGGGAGTCTGTCCCCACCGCGGAACCCCAGTGGCCAAGAGCTAAACGGCTTAAAAGCAGCACCGCAGGGCAGACACCAGGACGGAGGAGGCAGCCAGCAGGAACGAGGAGCCGCGGAGCCCAGCAACCACACAGGTCTGGGGAAAAGGAGACTGTCAACTTCACAGCAGAAAAGGCCACAGAAAAGGAACCTGGAGAGCAACACCACACACCTGCCTGCAAGAGGCCCCGGATGAGCAGGGACGGGCTACCCGCCCTCAGAGTTATTCTTAGAAATTAAGCAGCACGGACCAGCAGGGCACAGGAGCCCAAGGCCTCCCCCGGGATAAGAACCTTGTCCAGCTATCGGGAGAGACCAACGGGCCAAACAACGAACGGCTAAACATCAACTTCACCAACCAACAAATCGCAGAGGGAGGGGAGGTGGAGCGACTGGAGGGGGGATGGGGGTGGGGGAGGAGGGAGGGCCAGATATCAGGGCATCAACTAATGCACAGATGTGCCAAATCAATAAAATTAATCATTTAGGAAAAAGATATGATGCTGCAAGCACGAGGCAAAAACAGAACAGCGTAATTTGGAGGGGACAAAAGAATTCTTAGAAATTGAAAGCAGCGGCCATGAAGAGAAGCCAGTCAAGAGATCAGAAGATAAAGTCTCTTTCCCAAAAACGGAGGAAACGAGTGAAAATAAGGAAACTGAAGCACCCGGCCGGGGCTCCTACCGGGATAAGGAATGTCAGGAAGAGCAAACGGACACAGTAAAGCAATCCGAGGACACTTCTGGGGCTGAGCACGAGAGACCCTGGGGACAAGGTGCCCAGCATGGTGGACAGAAATGGCGCACACAGAGGCCTGGTGTGACGTTTCAGAACGCTGGGAACAACGAGAAAAGCCCTGCAGCCTTCCAGAGGGAAAGAACAGGAGTCGGTTCTCAAAGGACTGACTTCCCTCACACCACACACCTGCTCTCCAGAAGCTGCCTGGGCGGCTCCTCCCAAATCAGAGCTCATCAGGCCAGAAGGGCCCAAGACATGGGCAGCGGGAAGGCGGGTGTGAGAGGAGGAGAGGACTGAGGTCACCAGGGAGAAGTCAGGGAGAGCGCCAGGCGGAGGCAGCGGAGTAAGGAGCTTCACTCACCAGGCAGCCGTGAGACCGGGAAAGTAAAAGGTGGCGCCGGCAAGAAGCCACCTGCACTGTCCATCTTCCAAAGTTAGGCTGGGTCAAGATGGAATCCCAGAAGAAGGCTCTGTGATTGCTCTACAGACACGGGGTGGGGGGGGGGCGGGGGGGGCCGGAAAGGATGCCTGGCAGAGAGGACCAGCGAGAGCTCCAGCTTCGTCTTCCTACCTTAATAGACCACTCATTCATCAGAGACCAGCACGGCCATGTGCTTGGGGCCTTGGGTCTAAACACCAAAATATTGTGCTGGAAACATTTAAAGAGAAACCACCAAGGAGGGAAGAATGAGGGGACAGGGGAGCACGGGGATTCTCTACTTCTGTGACAAAGCTTTGACTACGGATGCGTTCGCATAAATGACATAGACAGCTGTCAAAATATGTCTATTTCAAATAATTAGCATGTCTATTTATCATAAATATATTGGATATATAATATAAATGATACAAATATATCATAAATATCTATCATAATAGATATTTATGATATCTTATTTACTTATAGTTATAATAATTTATTTATATGTAATACATTTATTGATATACTATAAAGTATATCATAATTATATTATATTGTAGTCATAATATAATATATAATATTATTGATATATTATGAATATAATAAATCTATAATAATTCATTTATAATATACTATTATAAATATATATTTATATTATTTAAATATATTATAAATATAGTCATAATATGTTATTTAAATATATTACAAATATATTCATAATATGTTAAATATATTATAAATATATATAGTCATAATATATTTAAATATATTATAAATATATGTTTAAATATAATGTATAATACATTATATATACAATATGTAAATATATATTCAATATATATTTATAACACATATAGTACATATATGCATTGTATATATTTATAATACATATAATACATATACATATATGTATAATATAGAAATATGTTTATATAAATATATTATATATCGAATATATATTTAAATATGTATTGTGAATATATAGCAAATATATATAGTAAATAATATATAAATAATACTTATATATTTTATACACATATTTATATATAATATAGAATATTTGTATATTTCATATATAACATTTAGATATATATTAAATGCACTATATATTAAAATATTTAATATGTCTATTTAAAAACTGAAGAATTGTGAAACATTATTTACTAGGTCATTACACGTGTCTAAGGCTCTTCTTTACTATCAAGCTACAGGTAAATAACTGGAGCATTTCATTAGTACCAGCCATCACAATTGACGTCATACAAAAGAATTTTCTTTCAGCTGCTGGTATATTTAGGTCTATGGAGCCCCTTCCTTATCCTACAAATGCTGATTCCAAGTGTGCGGATCCCTCTTCGCGGCTCTTTGGGACACAGCGATACTCACAAGTTCGAGCGGGCTGAGACGTGTGCCAGAGATGGGCCGGGAATCGGAGGACTCAAAGCTGGACGCATGGAGGCTAGAATGAGAGAGGGAGCCGAGGTGTTAGCGCCTGCACCAGCAGCAGTGCTCCACGCATAGGCCTTGCAGAGAAATAAATTCAGAAATATAAAGCCTGAAATATGAGGAAATCTTTTCATTTCCTCCCAGGAGGATCCCCCCCAAAATAGTACCTAATGAGAAAGAGCATGTAACGATTTCCTAAGTAAGCCCTGTTCATAGCCCTTCATAAGGTTGGTGTGACAACCACTATTAACCACTTCCTTCCAAAGCACCTTGGACTCAAGGTCTGGGAGTCCTCGTTAGGAACCCTGAACAGACTCAAGAGGTGTAATTAGCACAGGCTAAACGTAAAACGCCAAGATCCTGACCTAAAATGGAGGGGGACTGGGAGCTTAAACACCTGAGGGTACAGAAAAGAGAAACGTTATTTCGGTTCCCGGGACATGGTGGTAGGAGAAACCGGGGGTATACAGCGACGCACAAACGGTGTGTGTTAGGCAATCCAAAAAAGAGAGAGCAAGAAATGTCAGCTACCTGAAGGAGGAAGGAGGTCTGTTTTCTGGTGTTCTTGAAGTCGAAGGTCCAAACAGTTTCCTTTGGTCTTCTTGGGGGGTAAACGGCCTCTGCGTCCGAACTGCTCTTAGAGAGTTTCGTGCTTCACTGATGATCTCTGCACTGGTCTTCTGTTTGGAAACTGACGGTCGATAAAACGGATCCACCTTTTCTAGCTTTTTATCACCTGGAGACAGCATCTTCTACAGTAAACGCTCTTCAGACAGACACCACACCCTATGGACACAGGCACAAAATAAAAATTACTTTTACCCAGTAGCTTGCAAAAGAGTGCTTGAACTCATCCACACCTGCTTACACCATTCTTCTCACATTAAACTTGGGGGGAAAAAAATAAACAGATTTTCATTAAAAAAAAAAAATCATCATCCATGGGTACAGATGGGAGAACAGCTCTCAAACACACAGAGTTAAGCCTAAGGGCATGTATGTGACTGAAGGAAGACAAAGATGTGTGGGAGGAGACCCAGAGTGAAAGTTAAACCTGGAGAGAACATGGCTAACTCGTGGAAGAAGCAAGGTAGGACGAGAAACGATGCCCCTTTCTCTAATGTATAGAAAAACGCAGAGGCGGGCGGATTTCTCTTACATTTAACTGAAGTTTCCTGACCTTTCCCACTGCCCGCCCCACAGACGGCTAGTGTAGGGTTCAATTTAGAGAGATGGAGCCTATTTCCAAATTTAGTTGCTTTCAATATGTGTGGTTTGTAGACTCAGGTTCAGCCCCACGTTTGCCCGTGATCCGCTGGTCATGAGTCACATGACCCTCAGTGTGGGCATGATGCCCCTCGAGGAACAAACAGCCAGTTAAAGCATCAAACTGTCCTATCCCAGTTTGCCTCTTTGATTAAAGGCTTGCGGGAGCCATGAGCCCGCAGATCGTTCTCAAACACCTGAGAGTCCCATGGAGAGCTGGTGACGACACCCCTGACAGATCTTGGCTTTAAAAGAGTCAAGGTCTGAAACGTTGAATCCTAATTCATACATGGTTTGAGATCTTCATTTAAAGACAAACCAAAACAGAACAAAACCCCAAATTCCTTGAAAATGTTCTCTCTAGGAAGACCCATGTTCGGCAGTTCTCATCTATTTCTCATCTATTTCATCTACCCAAGTGCAGAGTAACTTCTGACAAAAGAAACTTTTTTTTTTTGGTGACATAAGCCCAAGGAACCAAAAAGGACTTCGCTTCCACAAGTAGAATCAACAGGTGATTGCTCAGATAAATAAAGAGCATTTTCTGTATTACGATGTCACACATGAAACTGTTACATAACAACTGACAACAAGAACACTTGTTTCTTGTTACCCAGACCCCACCCCAAGAAACTTTGAGGGAAAGAGTATGACTGAAAACTACAGACAACGTGTCATTTCTTTTCATAGGAAAAGGCCAGGCGTTGAGACGTAACAGTAAGACTATTACTAGATAAGCTACTGCTCTAGGAATTTGGGGTATGAGATTTTGAATTTAAGCAAAGTCTCCAGAATGATGAACTAATTTAATACAACTAACAAAAACTAACAGACTATACACTTTACTTCTAGTGTTCTTGATATGATGGACTACCTAAAGATATTAAAAAGCTAATGATTGAACATATGGATAAAGCTTTATCTAGATACATACATATCATTTTTGGATAACATTCCTAACAATGTAAGTTAAGTCCCATCACATCTAACTTAAGGTTTCATGCCAATTTTGCTTCTTGTTCCATCATAGTAAGAAATTCTTCCACACAGTAAGAAGAAGTTTCTACACAAAGAACTGGTTTCTTTCTTCTTCTTTTGAAACTAGGTCTCACTATTTTTACCTGGGGAACCATAGGCTCCCGTTGCCCAGGGTACCACGGACTCAAGCAATCTCCAGCCTCAGCCTCCCAGGTAGCTGGGATTACAGGCACGCACTACCATGCCTAGCTATTTTTCTGGGACTAGGTCTTGCTATGTTGCCCCGGATGGGTCTTGAACCTGCGGATTCAAGTGATTCCCAGTCCCAGCCGTATTCCATAGGCAGCGCTTAAAGATACGCACCACTGTGCCTGGCTAAAGAACTAGTTTCTTCTGGACACCAAATGAGGTTTGTGACTTCCTTGGCCTCAGGTGGTACTAATAAGTCTCGCAAAGCCCAAAAGTGACTTGGCAAACCTAACTAACATGAGAGACAGCGCTTTGGGAGAGTGAAAATGGACCCATGCCTGACTAAGACTCTCACAGACTATGCTTCACTTCGCACTGAGCATTTTACTCTTGCACAGAGAAATCAAGCAGGAAAATGTACTTAGGTCAAAAGCTAAACATTCTGTATCTTACTAGGTCATTCAGGAACTAGACTGAGCGAATATTTGTGGAATAATGCAGATAATGGGCTTCAACATCTGTCTGTAGATTTTTACCACAAACTCAACTTTTTCCTTTCTTTCTCTTCCTCCCTCACCCATCTCACTTTCCCAGTTATATTATGCGAAGCTCTTTTAATAGTGTGAGGCCTGCACAATTAATCTGTTATTAATACTATTATTAACTAGATCAGACATGAAAAGCTTTGATAATACAAGTTAACAGAATTAGAAGTGAAGTTTTCTTTATATTTAATACATTACATATTCTTATTACAGGCAGTTTTTGCCAACCTAAAAATAGGAAGTTTGTCGATTAAGTTATTTTATCTATTTATCAGGGAAAGTACTCCCGAACGATAACATAATAGGGCAACAACAAATTCTCACTGTTCAGAAATTCTCCTGACAACTGGATCAACTCCATTCGCTAGTATTAACCGTTTCCCATGTGCAAGTTTTCTGCTTCACAAGAAGAAACAGGTAAGAACAAGCACTATCTCCACTGGACTGTCTAGCCAATCTCATTCAATGACTAAATCTCATTTACTTTGATTCTGAGCACTGTATAACAAGGAGGCCTCAGTACATCATCTCAACTAATCCTGACAATTTAGTGAGGTGGACAGTCTTAGCAATAGCAAAAAAAAAGTGATGCTATATGCCCCGAGATGATATTCAGACTATTACTCACTAGATGAGTGACAGGAGGTGGAGCACTCCGCTATTTCCACCATCAATCTCGACATATCAGTATTTCACAACTAAAACAGGTTTCTTGGTGTGTACTAGCTGAGTGTCAGACCTATTTGTATTCAACTTAATACAAGGTAGAAAGGGGAGGGGAGAGAGAAAGAGACAGGCAGACAGAGACAGAGAGGGAGGGGGGAAGAGAGAGAAACTTCCATGTGATTACAAAAGGAGTTTTAGATTGGGAGGTACAAGGTAGACTTCCTGACGGAGGTGATACTTGAGTTGGATTCTG
>PVHY01016083.1:11316-34653 GCA_004024945.1 Uropsilus gracilis
GATGGATGGATGGATGGATGGATGGATGGATGGATGGATGGATGGATGGATGGATGGGTGGGTGGATGGGTGGATGGGTGGGTGGGTAGATGGTAGTGGGTGGGTGGGTGGAGGATGGGTGGATGGATGGATGGATGGGTGGGTGGGTGGGTGGATGGAAGGAATAAAGGCCTTTGCAGCTCTAAGGTTTAAAAAGACAAGGAAAAATAGAGGTAAGAAGAGAGATGAGAATGAGCGAGGTTCACAAAGAACAGAAGAATCAAGGGAGACCTGGCCTCAGGGGAGACAGCTTAACGATAAGCTGCACTATAGACAATGCAGAGTACACATATCTACAAAGATAGACAACACATCTTAATGTAAGCTGCACCACAGACAGCGCGCTCTACCCATATCCAGGTAGGTGGACAATGTACCTTAGTAACAGCTGCATTAACTACCTGTGCCACACAGGCCTGTGCGTCTACTCGGGCGTACATAGGTAAGGCTGTACGGCCGGAGGCGCTGGGCTGCCCAGAAGCGCCAGGACACAGGTGCGCGACCTCAGCGGGTCACCCAGGACCAGGCTCCAGCACAGCCCATCACACTCTGTCCAACACACTGGGTTCTCGGCTCACCCCACGGCCCTGGCGGGATGCGCGCCAAGCCGGGGTACGCCCGCCCCTCCCCAGGGGTGCCCGGAGCCCCGGCCCCCCTCCGGGCAGAGCCCGCTCCCGGGGGTCCGGCCCCGGCGCCCCAGCCTGGTCCCCGGCCCGCCCGCCGCCCGCCGGTCTCCATGGCAACCGTACACAAACGCCCTGCCCGGCGCCCGCGTCGCCGCCCGCAGGCCCCGCCGCCGCCCGGAGAGGGGCGGTGAGGGGGGCGGGGGCAGGGAAGGGGCTTCCGACCTGAGCCAAAGCACCTGTGGTGAGCGCTGGGCACAGCAGCCGCGGCGGCGCTCAGCTCATCCTGCAGCGTCCCCGCGGCGGCGGCGGCGGCGGCGGCGGCGGCTACGGGGCGGGGGCGGGGCGGGGCGGGGGGCGGGAGCAGGGGCGGGGCGGGGCCGCGTTGGGAGCCGCCCTCTCGGGCGCTGCGCCGCCACTGCGCCTGCGCCCACTCCCAGCACGCATGCGCAGAAGGGCCGGGCCGTGGAGGCGGCCATGGCCAGTGGGCGGAGCCGGGGCGGGAGCGGACGTACGGGTTACGCGCCCCGGGAGAGCGGGGTCGGCCTGTGGAAGACGCTGGGGCGCGTTGGGGCGGGATGGGGTGAGGTGAAGGGCTTGTTTCTAATTTTTTTAATTAAAAAAATTTATATTAATTTTAAAAATTATATTTAATTTAGATTTAATCTATATAATTTATATTTTATTAATTTATATTATATTTAATTAAATTATATTTATATTAAATTAAAATTTTTAATGAAAAAAAATTTTTTTAAGGCATTGCTTTTAAATTAGCAGTTTACCGACCCCCAGCCCTTGAGTCCCAGGTGGGGTTGCAGTGCCTCTACTTGGGATGGACGGGACCGGGGCTTTGTGCAGAGGGTGAATCCGGGTTTACGCGTCCAGGTCCGGCTGGGGCTCACCTTGGACGAGACCTCAGCCTGGTTCAAGGTTCTGCATCTGCAAGGTGGAGGCAGCCAGGGGTCCAGCCAGGTCTTGCAGTTCCGCAAACAGAACATGACAATCAGGGGCCTGGGTCTGGAGTCCTTCCCAGGAAAGGAAAAGGGGCTCGGGTTTGTTGGTGACAGCTGGACTCAGCTGTGTCGCCCCCGAGGACAATCATGTTTTGTCTTACTGTGTCATCACTGTGGGCTGGCCAAAAAAAAAAAAAAAAGTTTGGATTCTCTTCTACCATCACCAACACTTTACAGTGTTAAATACAAGTGAGACCGTAATCACTCTCCTGTCAAGGTTTGCACCGCGTTTTATAATTACGGGGAGTTTTCAGCTGAAGTGTTGTTGTGAACATTGGGGAAATGCCACGTTCCTTGGTGCCAAGTGTCTTGGAAGGAGTAATTTAAAATATTTTTGAGTACATCTGATGCGAGTGGGAAATGATACAAACCAGAACAAAAGGCATCACGTATTCTTCAAAGTATTAGGTTTCCTTCAAAGCACCGCCTAAGATGTTGCACTCCACAGCCAATAAGTACTTATTAGTTGATGTGATAATTTTATGAAACTGCACCAAAGTATTTCTCTTCTTCGTGGTCAGACTCCTTCCTGGTGAGTCAGCAGGAATGATCACATCATCAAGTCATTGAACTCCATTGTGGGATCTTTGCCCGTGTAATAGAAATTGACAGAAATTGACAACTAGTGTTCTGAGTTCACCATTTATAACCAACTTTATTTTACTCTCTCATCGCCATTGTAATATATAGTCAGCGTTGGTTGTCCTCCCCTGTCCCTGGGTGGAAAGACCTTTTCTGCTCATTGGTGGATCACTGATAAGCCTTACCGTCGTTGAATCTAAGGACAACTTCACTCCAAAATTAAAATGTTGGGTGCAGGATACGAACACATGCAATAAACCTCACTTGAAAGTAAGCATCACTCCCTCTCTCCTCCTCAGATTTCAGTTCTGTGCTTGGCTTTCCAGCAGGGATGCTGCTCACACAGGCTCAGCCCTGTGAGCCCACTAGACCAGGCCCCTGTAGACCTGCTTGGCTGATGAGGGGCAGGAGATGCAAGCAGACAGAGCACTTCTTTCTAGAACAAACTGGCTTGCTCTGCCTGTGTCTGGCTATGGGTAAAGCAACTGCTGGTCTCTCTGGGATACTTGGGAGTTTCCAATGAATGGGAACTCTTCATACTGCCGGTGGGCCTGGCACTACTCCACGGGTTACTTGCAGTTGCTACTCTGTCTGGAAATCCTGAGCTTCCTTAGTTTTGTCCCCAGAATTCCTCTTGTCCAAGGGGAACCCCGTATATCCCTTGTCCAAGGGACTCTGGGCATATAGACCCATCCCCATGCGGTCCCTTCAGACTGTCCCAGGATGGAGCTATAGCTTGGCCAGGAATGAGTCTGTTCTAGGCCTCAGGACTCCTGACTGCGGCTTCTGACAGGCTTTCAGAAGCCTCTCTTACCAGGCTGAGATGAAGGAAACATAGTCCCTACACGCTGTTAGGTGTTGCGTGTGGAATAAAGAAGAAATTGAGATGGAAGAGATGGACAGTGATCTGGGAGGCGAGCCCGCAGCATGGGGATCCCGGGAAACATGTCCAGGTCCCACTTGAATGAAGTTGTGAAGCCCCTTATAGGCCCCAGCAAGGAAATGTCACAATGATGTCATGAGGAAGGAGCAAAGTGTCCGTGACACACAGGAGGGAGGATGCAGGGATGCGGGATAACAGGAGGATTTACCTGTGGGGGCGACAGTCATCGTTAATAGGTCCTATGTCTCTTGGGACATTCCAAAGAGCTCGGGAAGCTGGGTGACAGGTGTGAGATGTGCTGTGACCCACCCTCTAGTGTGCCAGAGGGGGCTGGAGAGACAGGAGGTGTTCCTCTTAGCTGAAGCTCCATCTCTCCACCTGCTGCCACGTTCCACAACATGCCTCTGCAAAGAAACGTCCTTCTGCATCCTCCCCAAGGTCTCTGCGTGCTCGCCTCAGCCTGACGCTGACGTCCGGGGTGTCTGCATCTTGTTCGCTTGCCCTGGTGCAAATTGGAACTGATGATTATACCAAAACCACCGCTGTTGAACCTTCATTTTTAAAACCCACTCTTGAGCCTCTTATTGACTATGGTCTTGCTTCCTAGAACCTTGGTCACTAGTCAAACTCATAAGCCCACAGCTGGAACCTGAAGTCAACCAGCTCAGCCATCCGGAAATGTCAGCCAGGTGAGTTAAAACAGTTGACAAGAACGACAAGGCCAGGCTTATCGGACGCAGTTATTTAAAGTAATAAAGCGCTCACCTCACCGAAGGATACGGTATGGGGAGATACTGAAGCTATGACCCTGGTGTAGGTTAACGGTTAGCTGAGAGCAACGTAGCAGAGTCTTACCTAGTTAAGCTTTTGTAGGGGGAATTATTTTAGAATCAAAATTGATATTACTTATACTTTAGTGAAAATCAAGAGGAAAATAAAACTGTAACATTTAGAAAGCATTCATAGAAAGGACCTTGCGGATGTGAGGTTCCACATTTCTTCTTTTTCTTCTCTTGAGACTAGGTCTTTCTATGTTGCCCAGGGAACTGCAGGCTCACGTTGCCCGAGGTACCATGGACACAAGTGATCCCCAGCCTCAGCATCCCAGGTAGCTGGGATTACAGGCTCATGCCACCACGCCCAGCTATTTTTTTGGAACTAGGTCTCGCTATGTTGCCCTGAGAGGGACTCGAACCGCGATCCCCAGTCCCAGTCATGCTCCATAGGCTGGCGCTTACAGGCACACGCCTCCGTGCCTGTCAGGTTCATTGTTTCTACTGGTGAGCACTTGGAGCCAGAAATTATTTCTGTGACTTCTCTGCTTGTCCTCCCCCAGGATGGCACGGCCTGCAAAAGCACAAGTTACAATTAATTTTCCTTTCCAAATTGCTCTTCCAAGAAGAACATTCTGTTTTCCAGGACCTGCGCTTTCTGTGAGAAATTCTCTCCTCATGCTCAACATGAAGCCACGTTTGCCAAAATGTAAACTTCTTTCAATGGCTAATTTTTAAAGAAGTGATGGCTTGTGTTTGCAGGAGAGAAAATAAGAGAAAACGGGAGGCGCCGTTTTTGTGGAAAAGAGCCGTTTCGTTGGGGGGCTGGCTTGCCACAGAGCTTGCATGCGGGTCTATAATATTAATCTAGTTCACATTTTTCAAATGTCAAAAATACAGTTTACATTGACCGCCACCCATTCAGTGAACATTTTTCATTATGCACTGAGCAGAAAATGTGAAATTAAATGTTCAGCGATGTTCAGACAGATGAAGAAACCCCCTCCCCCAGGCCATCCTCTGACAGAACTGGGACAATCCAGTATAATAACCTCTAAAAGGATTAACTCTGCCTAAAACCAGATTGGGGGGGGTGTGGAAACATGGCACTTTCTGGAACATTCTTGATAATGCATGCATCTTCATTGCATTCACAGACCATGAGCTGGTGATGACCTGGGCGTGCTGGAGGGGGAGCCTTCACGATCAGAATCCTCAGGGAAAGTCTACAATGATTAAAATACACAACAGAAGCCGCTCCCTTCCGGGGGAAGTTGGGGTGACCCAGCTGCCTCCATGTGGCTCAGGGCTCTGCCCCTCTCAGCCTCTGTGTCTGGGTGGGAGAGGACACACCTTCTCCAGGGTCTGCAGCCTGAAGGGGAGGCCTTGGGTAAGGGGTGCTCTTTTGCATAGAGCGCAGCCAGGGTACGGGGGGGCCCTCTGGTTCATTCCCACCACAGCCATTCCTCTGCTTGAACGAGAAAACAGCCACTCAGATCAGATATACCAGAAGAGACAGAGAAATACAGGCCGCGCGCACACCCCTCACCTGTCCTGACAGAGGAGCACGGTCGGAGCTCCGAGACGCAAGACGCTTGCGGACGAGAGCGAAGACGTGTCACCAGGAAACACCGACAGCATTGCTGGTCCTGGGGCTAAACTCCCTCCCAGAGACACCTCAGTGTGAGCCAGGAGACCCCATCTCAACGGGGGAGCAAAGTCACAGGGAAGTGTCTAAGGAACATGGGTCACCCCACACACCAGCCAATGGGAGTCTCGCCGACATGCTCAGAAGGGCCACCTGCCCTAAGGTTAGTCATGGAGAACTGACCGGCCTGGTCTGCAGTCCCCCGGGAAGGCAGGACGTCACCAGGAGGACGGTGCTTCAGAGAGAACACGGAGACCAACGGGCCCGTCATCCACCAACAGCTGACACGAGAAAGGAACTGGAGTGACCAGGAGGGGCGACAGGGGGCAGGGGAGGAGTGGGGAGGAGGGAGGACCATGCCCACAAACACGAGCTATGCCAGCAGACAATAAGGAAATTGAAGATAAATTATTAAAAAAATGGATGTTGACCTTTGAAAAAATAAAATCAAATACACAACGTCAAACAGCAATAAGGCTCCGATTTGCTTCCCTTCAATTAATACAACGCTCGAAGCATCCCCACCGCGGGCTACAGGGCAGCGAAACTGGTCCACATCGGCACGGCTGAAGGCGCCGCCGACGGCATTGGCAATACCAGGTACAGCTGCGTGCGATGCCATGGTCTGCACTATCCGAAAGAAGGGCAGCGCTTCATGCCTGCTGGAATGAAGGAATCATCACAGCCCTGGGTAGCTGGAAGCTCCAGCCCTATCTCCCGGGGCTGGTGGCCAGGTGAAATGCACCGGCCCCAGTAATCAAGGTCGTGACTGCAGGGACGCTGGAGAGGCATGTGTCGTGCGTGGAGATGTGCGTGTGCTACAGGAGCCAGAGGTACAGCGGGTCTGTCCAGGGGGCAGGGGGAGCAGACGGAGTAAGTGCAGATTTTCCTTTTGTTCGGGGGGAAAGAACCTTGATGCTGTCATCGTGGGTTTTATTGTTGTTTAATTTAAAAGCTAAATAACCTGCAGGGACATCTACTAGCCTTTAGCTTTTGGTGCAAAATCCAACCGAAACAGTATCCTGCTTTTTTTAAACATTTCCACACTTGGCTCGGCCACATGAGGCTGGGCTGTGATTTCCTGCTCACAGTAGTAAGTGTTCCCTCCCATTCCAGCAGGGAGGAAAGTCGCAGGGGATGAAGCCCTACATCGGTGGAAGTGCTGAAGGTTCGTGTCAGGGCACATCTCCAGAGTAAGGTGAAGGCCGTTGAGGCAGCCCAAGAGGATAAACCCAAGAGTGGGGCATCGTCCCGTTTTACTCTCTGTGAATGGGGCGCATCCCACAGAATACAGCCCCGATGCTTGGCAGTGCCAATGCCTAATGATCCCCGATGCAGAAGACACAGTGGTGCCTTCCCAGAGCCATGTTCACATCGTCCTTGCGGACCTGGTAATGAGCAACAGAACCCATCCAGGCTCATTTAAAGCCGGGAAAGTATTTAGGGACATAGGGAGCTTGTAGAATCCAAGGGGGGCTGGAAAATCAGGATGAAAGTTGGCAGGACCGAGAATGTAAGAGCCGAGTTCATCGCCAAACTGCTCCAGCGGAAACCCGTGGTTGCCGCTGCTTCTGGTACAGATGCTGGCTAGGGCCCGGATGTGACTATTCAGCTGTCTCTGAAAGCTAGATCCCTACGACAACCTTCCTCTGCCGGCCCTGGAACATGGGTTCTGTGCACTTCTGGAAGAGCAAAGATGCAACCCTGATGTTAAATTTTTTAAAAAGAACGTTTCTTTAAAAAAAAAAATAAAAAGAAAGAAAATCAATTCTCCCAGGCACCTAATCCCTCACTTTGCTTGGTCTGAACTCAAAGGCTGTGTAGGTATTGACAGGGGTGCTGTGCTGAAATTAGGAGGCCAAGGACTCAGCATGGTAATGCTGTATTAGGATAGCAGCCACTGTGCCCTTGCGGGTAGAGACTAGGAGAAAGAAGGCCAAGGTTTCTTGCAAGAGGAGCAGAGAGAGGGGGTTTAAGAAGGAGTGTGGCCGGAATGAGAGAGGGAGAGAGAAAGCTGGGGGAGGGAGAGAACAGAGGAGGAGCGGGGAGGCTGGAGGCTTCAGAGCTGCTGCTGCCATGTGCGGTAACAGGGTAGGGAAGGAGCCATGCTATGGGCTTCCATCCCCAGCCCAGGCTGGTGAGGAGCCCGGGCAAGCATGTTGGAGAAGCTTGTGGTCTGTGTGAGCTGACTTGGAAACGTGGTGCTTGGAGATTCGGTAACTTAGAAACTGCAAAACTTGGGAATTCTCTGGAGACCTGAAGAAAACATGGAGTGTTGCTGTGTCCATTGCTGCTGCTGTTGCTTCAAGTGAGTCTTGGTGGTTTCAGGCCACTTGAGTTGAGGCAAAAAGAGTGCTGGAGCTGTGTCTTCTGGAGGAGGATCGATGAGGCCATATTTATTTCTTCCTTGGATTTGCATCTCCCACTTTTGAAGGCAGATTGACAACGCCATTTTGGTTTCTTCTTTTGGCTTGAAGTGAATAGTTGTGCCTTTGGAGGAGGATTGATGGCGCCATCTTGCTTTTTTCATTTGACTTGAAGTTGGAACAGCTGCCATTTTGTGGAAGCACATGGCTGAAGAACCCACGCATAGCTTTTTGGAGTATTCGCTGGACTACGTGGTAAGATTCCCTAAGGGGTCCCTTGTACCTTAGTGACTTCTATTTATTTTGCCTTTTAGAAGTGAATAAATCTACGTTTGCCTTTTTGGAGAGTCTGGTCTTGCTCTTGCTAGCATGGACTGGGAAGAACCTGATGAGTGGCTGGATTTAAAGGGCCAGCTGCTCCTGTTGGTAAATTTAGTTAAGTACCCTGCTTTGTTCATTTTGTTACCTGACTTCAGTATGTCCCATTGGTGGAGTCCAGATAGCATACGTACCTGTAAACATGCCGGCCAACTGGAAAATGAGCTCTGTTTCCAGCAAGGGCCAGCAGGACTCAGTGTGGCTACTTCCAAATATCAGGAACCACAAATGTGACAAGTGTCTACTATTCACTAAGAACTCTTCACCCCACTTTGTCTCATTGCCCATATTACTCTTTGTGACCATGAACTTTAAAGAAGGCTTTGCTGGCCGGGCTTGGTGGTGCATGACTGTAAGCAGCAGCCTAGGAAGCCGTGGCCGGGGCCAGGGATCCCGGTTCAAGTCCTGCCAGGGGCATGCAGTGAGACCTAGTTCCAAAAAAATATAGCTGAGTGTGGTGGTGCGCACCTGTAATCCCAGCTACCTGGGAGGCTAAAGTTGGGGATCGCTTGAGTCTGGTGTACTCCAGGCAACATAGCGAGACCTAGCCTCAAATAAAAAAAATAAAAATAAGGCCAGGCATGCCTGTAAGTGGCAGCCTAAGAAGCTGCGGCGGGGACTAGGGATCTCGGTTCAAGTGCTGCCTAGGGCAACGTAGGGAGACCTAGTTCAAAAAATATAGCTGGGCGTGGTGGTGCACGCCTGTAATCCCAGCTACCTGGGAAGCTGAGGCTGGGGATCGCTTGAGTCGTAGTACCCCAGGCAACGTGAGCCTGTGGTTCCACGGGCAAAAATAGCGAGACCTAGTCTTAAAAAAAAAAAAAAAAAAAAAAAGGCTGAGGGAATTCCCGAAGGTTCTTAGGAGCAGGAGATTCCTGTCACCCCCCCTGGACCCTGCAGGGGCCAGGATGTTCCTAAATTCAATGGAATTATTTTTCTCAAGACTTTGCATCTCCAACCAAGTGACTCAAGGACAGAAAATAGCAGCCGGTGTTTATTCATTCCAGAGACTCCCACTCTGGCCCCAGTACCTGGCTAGGACCCCTGTTTCATTCCAGCTGCCTGGCTGCCCAAAGATGCCCTGAAGGAATATCTGTTCTATTGCTAAAACCACCAAGTTCCCAGGAAACAGAGATTTCAAAACCTCCCCCAGCCGCCCAGCCAGAAACATTCCAGTAGGAAAGCTTACACACTTGAAGAAAATGCAAATTAGACCCTCAAGAAAAGTCAGTTCTACAATCCCACCTCCTTCTGCAAGAATTGCCTCCAAGAGTTTAAGCTGAAGCACTGGCTGTATTGAAATTCCTCCAAATTCTTCTTTTTCTTGCTTCTCCGATTATTGGGGCTTTTAATTTATAAAATAGAATAACTGATAGAAAACAAGCTGCTAAAACAAACATCCTAATCAAGAGGTTTATAGATGAATCATCTGCTCACAAATAATTTATGTTTATAAATTTCAGGAACCAGAGTTATCTCAGGCCTGAGCTTGCTGGGAACTTGAAAAACAATTACTTGAACTATTTTTTAAAGTATTTTATTTCTAAGCACTGTAATAATGAGTATTCTATGATCCCCAATGGCAAAGAAGAAAAAGAAAACCATTTCATTTCTTCATTTGAAAATTAAAAAATCTTACATGAACTTTTAATATTGTCATAAAACAACATTAATGCTTATAATAAGACATATCATCCTAACTATTTTAAAGTTATATATAGTTCGGTGGAATTTTTAAAGAAACATTAGCTAATGAATGCTTTGGGTTTATCAAATACATTCTCGCACAATATGCTAACATGGGACTTGTGAATGTTCAAATAAAACCAAAGTTTATTATGATTCTGTCCTCGGGAAATATTTGTTTTAAAACTCAACACTGAAACCACATTACAGCAATGACCTCTCTTCTGCTTTTGAATACTGAGATAAATAAAAATGATCCAAGAAATAAAGAGAAATACATTCATGGTGCAAGTCACTTCATTTCTCATTGTAAACCTTCAGGTGATTGAACATAGTAGATGATGTTCTGTACATCTTACAGTCGTCCAAAGGAATTATACATGACTATTATATCCTTAAAACATTTATTATGGAAAGTTTCCAACACAGCCAGGTGAACAGAACGATAGCGTGAATCCCTGTTTACCCGTCCCCAACCTCAACAATGAACATTCTTCCAGTCCTGCTTGCTCTAGCTCCCCTCCACACACACGCAAAGCCAACTATTGTCATTTTTACTGGTAGCTCTTTCAGGTGACTGCTACATATGAAAACACCCGAATCAGAGCAGTGCAATCTTGACAAATGACTACTCCCATGGAATCCCAAATGCCCTCATGAAACAGAACATTTCCCTTCCTTCGTGTCTTCTCATCACCAGTCCCCATCATCGATACTGTTTGATCTCTCACTTTTGATTATTCTTGCCTACTTAGAACTTCACCAACGTGTAGCCACATTCTAGAATCTGCCCCCTTTGGTTCAGCGTGACATGCGGGAAGCTCATCATGACACTATGGAGTTCCTTCTTTACTAGCTCTGCAGAGCTTGCCAGTGAGGAAGAAGTGGAAGAAGCGTAGGAAGATGACTCTTCCCAGCTGGTTGACAGACAGAGGCACTTCCAGCTTTTGGCCACTGAGAGAAAAGCTGCTATAAACATTCTTGTGGAAGTGTTTCTATTAAGCATGTATTTTTCATTACAATCAGATAAGTGCCTACATCGCAGGGTAGCTCTAGGTTGAAGGCAGTGCCAAACCATTTCCTAATGTGGCCAGACCATTTTATAGACCAACGAATACATCCAATATTATCCATCAATATATGACAATTTCGGTGATTCCACATCCTAGGTAACATTTAGTTTCATAAGTTTTGCCATTTTGAGGAATATGTAGTGATATAATATTTTGTTTTTTTAATTTACATTTTCCCCTGGCTAGTGAGGCCGAGTGCTTTTTCATATTATTCATTAGGTACATATCTTCACTGGTAAATATCTATTCAAATATTTACTCATAAAACAATTGAGTCAATCATTATTTTCCCTTAGGGAGTTGTGGGCTATTTTCACATATTCTGATAGAAGACCTTTGACAGATACTTTGCAGTCTCACTTTGTCTATTCCTTTTCTTAAATTGCTTTATTTTTTATTGAGATAACATTAGTTGGCAGCACTTTATATGATTTGAAGGTAATGGTTTACACCTCTTCATATGTATGTTATCACATCATGCCCACCCCCCCCAAACATCAGTGACTTTCCACCATTCTTCATTGGGCCCCTCCCCACTTTGCTTTATACTTCTCATGCTCCCCACTCTAGTAGCTTCAGTTCTATAGTCAGATTTCTAGACTTGTTTAGGTTTGGTTTTGCCTGTTCCTTTGTTTTGTCTCTCTGTATTCTACATGTGTGTGAAATAGTCCACTATTTGTCTTTCTCATTCTGACTTACTTTGCATAATATAATCTCCACTTGCATCCATGTTGTTGCAAATGGCAATATTTCATCTTTTACGGCTGTATAGTATTCAATTGTGTATAAATACCACAGCAGCTGGAAAAAAACCCATCTATATAAAACATTGCACAAACCTTGAAAGCAGAGTCCCACGATCTCTCTTGTATTCAATACCACAAAGCATTGCTGAATGGTCGCATAGAACAGGATTTAAGCCAAAATGGATAAGTGAGTTTCTTAAAATAACATCCATTATTGGTATCCTTTATAAATTAAGGTGGGGGCTGGAGAGATAATTGGCTCAAGTAAATCTAGTATATTTTACAACAGTTGTAAATTGTTAGAAGTTAGAGGTTCAGCTGTTCAATCCTTTGCCTTTGATGGATGTGAACATGTTCATTAAAGCAAACTAGAGACACAGAGAAGGTGCCATGTTTTAAAATCACTAAACTGCTCTACACACATCCTCAGTCTACTAATCAATCAATCCTCCAGTCGGTTAATTAGTTTTAAGTGGGTTAAAAAGCCACTCTTAAAACAAAATCTATTACTAGAAAGCTTATATATTAATCATGCACATTGTTGTATTAATCATCTTATTTTCATGGCTTTCTTCCAAATGGCTATCTGAGGGGGAAATTATCATCTATTTTTTTCCTTCAGAAAGGAAGAGAGATGATTGTAGATCCAGGGACCTCAATAGAGGCTCCTGGGGAAGAAGAATGCAGCTCCAGGAAAGAGAGGATGGCAGCTTCTGGAGGGAAAATAGAATAAAGATGTCAACCGTCAAGAATACATTAAAGACTTTTGCTTCTTTGGGCTTTTCTTTGCCTCTTTTGGATGTTCGAGTGGTGGCGACTCTCAACACTGCAGCCACTGCTCTATGAGTATTGTTGAAAGTTCTGCCAGCGATGCTACTATGGAGAAAAGCTTTTCTCCCTCTGATTTGTCTTTCTCACAAAGCTAATCTTAATGGGTTGAGTCAAGGAAAGAATGGGCATTGTGCTTGCAGACAACTGGACCACAGCTAAACAAAGAGCATCTCTCTCCACTAAGGCTTTAAACAAACATGTCTCCCCAAGGCAAGTACAAAATTAACCTTCTCTAAATAAAGAAAAGCAATGAAGAGGGGTGGGTGTGGCACGTGGCATGTAAACACTATGGAACTAGTTCTGATTTTAAAGGTACTCAGTTGCGTTTCCTCCTTTGCTTTGGTTCCCAAGAAGCTCATATCCAAACTCAGAAGTTCAAGAATGTCAGGTAAATGCTTCTGCATCTGAACTTCATCCTTGTTTCTTTTCATCTGTCTCTTTTCGTTCCTTTTGCTCTATACTGCTTGATTTTCATTTGATGTATTGTATTTGTATATATTCAGCTCAATCCTTTTGGGAATAAGGTGAAGGAAATAAATAAGGTCTCTTTTCTTTAGATTGTCTTTTAATCATCTTGTGTATGCAGCATGATTTGGCAAGAAGAATTGGCGTTGTCTAGTTTTTTTTGTGAATGAGTTTTGGAGTAAGGTCTGAACCTTGCTTTTGAATAGGAAAACAATTGTTAGCTAAGCCTGATGTTGTCTTGTACCTCTCAAAGTGGAGTCTCCCTTGGGTTTTTATTTATTCCTTCCTATTCAGAACACATTGTGCTGCTAATCTTATTCTGATTTAAACTCTCTCCAAGCTTATAAAGGGTATCAACCGGCTTCTCTTTAGCTTTATGGAAGTTAATCAAAGTAAGGAGAAATCAAAATTGTAGAAATGCTATGTTCAAATTTGCCAACTTAATGAAAGCTTTGTTCTGAAAAGTGACTAAATTAAAAAATAGACTTAGAGGTTATCCCACTTGGCAGAAACAATTAATACAGATGACTTTCATAAATGGTGTAGGTGCAACTTTCTTGACAATGGCCCTATTAAAAAACTTCTGACCCACCATCAATATATATTGATCAAATAGTAACTTTACCCAAGATAGTACTCTCAATGCTCAAGAGATCACAGAGATAGATAACCCTAGTTCTTGCTCCCTGAGAACCTGCCATGTGGGAACTGGGAGGCATGGGTGTGAGGAGGGAGAGGGAGAAAGGGGGAGAGTAAACTCATATATCTCAAGGACATGGAGGGAGATGTGGGGTGAATGCTGGCACCCCATCCCTACTGGGGTGTGCAGAGACTGCCCCACATCAACAAGCAGTTCTTGCACCTGGCCAATGACCCAGTTCTGACAATTTCTTGAACCTGCAAACTTCAGCAATCCCTGGCCTCTTGCCTCCCAGAACTTGGATTACAGGCGTGTGCCACCACAGCCGGTCCAATTGTGACAATTTTTATTTTTTTGAGACTAGGTCTCACTATTTTGCCCGCAGGCTCACGTTGCCCGGGTAACCCCAGACTCAAATGATCCCCAGCCTCAGCCTCCTGGGTAGCTGGGATTACAGGTGCACGCCACCACACCCAGCTATTTTTTTGAGACTAGGTCTCGCTATGTTGCCCTGGGTGGGTCTCAAAACTATGGACTCAAGCGATTCCTAGTCCTGGCCTCACTCCCTAGGCTGCAATTGAAGGCACGCGCCACCACGCCGGCCCAATTTTGACAATTTCTAACAAACATCAGCCTCTTTAGATAAAGGCCTCATCTCCAAAGACAACCCCCCACTTTAGGTGCCAATGGCCGGCCCAGGCTGCTCCCATGCTGCTGGCAGACTGGGTGTAATTTGGAGATTCCCACAAACCCCTCCTCAGGCTTCAAGTGGCCTCACAAAGCCTAGTTCATCACCCCATTTCTGCCCAGCTGGTCATCAATCAGAGGGTCCCAGGACACCCTTCTTAGGTTCGATTAATTTGCTAGAGAGGCTCACGGGATGCAGGAAGTCAATTTACACACCAGATCACTGACTGACGACCCAGCATTTAACTCAGCAACAGTCAAGCAGAAGCAGTCCGTAGAGCAAAGATGGTTGGTGAAGTTCCACGCCCTCTGTAGGTGACCCTTCCTCCTCAAATCCCACCTGTTGATAACCTGGAAGTTCTCTGAAATCCTGGCTCTGTTTCTTTATAGATACCTCATCACATGGACACAATTGATTAAATCGCTGGGTATTGGCGACTGAACTTACCCTCTGACCACTTTCCCTGGCGGAAAATCAGTCCCACCCTCTTCACAGCTTGGTTTCCCTGGTAACCAATTCCCCTCCCTGGGACTTTTCTAAAAGCTGCCTTCCTTCACAGAGTCCATCCTCTCAACACGGAGGAGACCCCAAGACAGAAGGAGATGGACGCCAGGAGTTACGAAGAAGGACCAAACATGTATAAGCAATCTATTTTGGCCATCTGAGTGACTAAAATATATATTTCTTCTAAGTCACGGACACCGTGGAGAGGGACAAGTATTTGTAAATTCAGAAGAGAAGAAGGTCTGGTTAGGAGGAATGACAGCCGGTGCTGGCTTCATGGAAGAAGGACATTGTCCTTTCCATGTGGAGAACAGCTTGAAGAAACCGGGGAGGTCCATCGAAGACCCCTGATTCAAGATAGAGGTACATACTCTCAATTCTCCAGTGTGTGTGGGGTTCTGTCTTTAAGGGGATCGAGGGGCAACAGGCACACTGAGGGACTTGCACATGGAGAGTGGTGTTTCCTTTGACAGTAAAGACAAGTTTGTTTGGTTTTGTTTAGACGTTACACACGACCATTAGGGTTTATGGTGTCTTATGACAAAACCGTAAAACTATTTTTTTTCAAGTGAAATGAGACGTTTAAGTCCCAACTTAGAATCCTGCAAACTGATAATGAACCGGTCTATTTTTGAGCCATCAGGCCCTTGTTTTGATTCTACAAGGTACATAAATAACTCGAGTCATGGAAAGAAGTAACCAGAAGTCAAATGGCGTGTTTGGGAGGGCAGTTCCCGTTAGCTAAGCAATGTGACACTTTAACCTCCCTGCTTTCATCTGAGCCGCTAGGGTCCACCACTGGGGGCTGACATTTTAATAGTGTTGTTCCACAACAAGCTTCCTTTGGTTTGCTGGATTTTTCTTCTGACTTCCAGCTTTCCTGACACAAACAACCAACCCCCTGTCAGAAATAGCTCCACATTGCTTTTCTAGCTTCGCCAGCCCCTAAAGTTTATGCTTCTCATTTTTCTCCTGGGTTCTCGCTCTTGAGTCAAACCCTCTGTCCCTGTGATATTACTGAGGTGGCATTTTATGTTCCCCAAATTCCTGGGCGGTTTTTGGATTAATTAGTATCTCTAGTAACAAAAAGGGCCATTTCAACGGCAGTTCCTTGGCAGACTCGATTAAAAGAGAGAAAAACAGCCGAAGGGTGAAGGAGGGTAAGATGTAGGGAGGGGCAAAGGGCTGGGAGGTGGATACATAGAAATCACTGAATAGGAGTCTCATATGAAGGATATAGGGAAAAACAAACAGATAAGAAAAACTGGAAACAACCAACAGAACTGAAGGATAGAGTGAGTGAGGAGGAAGGGGAAGCCGCGGGGGAGGCGGAAGGCACAAAAGAATAAGATGGTTAACAAGTGTTAAGGAAATGGGGAAACCCGGGGTATACAATAATTTTATAAATATATATATATAATTTAAAAATTAAATTAATAAAAAAAGTAAAAATGTGGGGAGGGTGGGAAATAAGGGGTACAAGGCAGACATGTAAACATGACCAATGTGGCACAATAATTACAAAATAATAATAATAAAAATAAATCTTTGCATAGGAGCTACAACGCTGGCCCCTGTGCGATAATAAGGGCATCTAGGAGCATCCAAGACAAGCCAGGCCAGACCGGCCCCTCACAGGAGCCAGGAAGGAAGGGGGCTCGTCTTGAAGGAGGGAAGTATAAACGAGGGGCGGGCAGAAAGAGACAAGGCTTCCTCTCTTGCAGGTTCTGTCAGGACCGGGTCCATCTTGCTGGGTCTCCCCAGATGGAAGAAGCAGATGACAGCCAGGCTTTGGGCCCTCCCCTACTTCAGATGCCAAGAACCCCTTCCAGGAGAGATAAAGCCTTTCATCCTGGTTAGTGATGAAGAGTTGTTGAAGATATAAAAACCTGCCTCCTGCCCAGGGTAATGCCTGTTTATGAGGATGCTGGGGCCTTATCTTGCCTACAGCCAGTGTGTGGCTGTCCAGAGAGCAAAGGAGTGTCACAGAGAGTCTGTGACAGAGACCAGGAGGGGTCACCACTTTGGGGAGTGACACCGGCACCTTTGATGACCCCAAGAAAGAGCAAGCTCCGCCCTGGACTGGACCAAGGAAGAAGTGGAGGGTCACACGGTCCCTTTTCCCTTGTTACGTGAACTTGAAATCAGGTAACCAAACCAACAAAACAGAACTTAATCAAACTTACAAATGGGAGCAGCTGCCCTGTAAACCCAGCCGCTCATCAGGTTCGGCCCAGCCTGCGTGAGCAGTAGCAAGACCATACTAACCTCAAGAAGAGGCCAAAACAGACTTACTCATTAAAAGACAAAATAAACAAAAGTCACTGAGGGCACAAGGAGCCCCTTTGATGATCTTACCAACCGGTTCAGTCTCTAGTCCAAAACTGCATATGAGCCCTGAGCCACATGTATCAACAAAATGGCGGCCATCCCCCCTTCAAGCCAGGTGAAGAAGCCAAGATGGCGTTGTTGATCCTCCTCCAGAAGGCACAGCTCCAAGCTTCTTTCAGCTTCAGCTCTAAAGTGGCCCCAAACCAGCAAGGCTCACTTGATACAACAGCAGCAGTGACTTCAGACGTCTCACGATGGAAAAGCAACACAGCAAGTTTTTGTCAGTTCTCCAGACAATTCCCAAGCTTCACAGTTTCAAAGTTAAAGCAAGTTCTCAAGCACCACATGTCCAAGTCAGCTCACACAGGTCACAGGCTTCTCCAACATGCTTCCCCCGGCTCCTCATGGCCTGGGCTGGAGATGGAAGCCCAGAGCATGGCTCCTTCCTTGCCCTGCTGCCCCACATAGCAGCAGCAGCTCCGAGACCTCCAGCCTCCCTGCTGCTCCTCTGCTCTCTCCCCCCTTCTCTCCAGTCACTTCTTCCTAAATCCCCTCTCTGTTCTCATGAGAAGGCTCGGCCTCCCTTCTCCAAATCTCTGCCCACCAGAGCGCAATGGCTTCCACCTTAATGTAGCACTATCATGCTGGGGGCCATGCCCCCCACTTCACCACAGCCCCCATCAGACTCACTTTTCATCCACCCATTCATTAAGCTAGCGATGTGCCAACACCAGACCTGCTTTGGACCTCTCAGCCGGCTATGACCTCCCCCGACAGGGAGTGGAGGTGCAGGGCGGGCCCAGGGCTGAAACACTGGCGCTGTTTATGCAGGAACCAGGGCGCCAGACCCCACAGCCCAGTCCTGCATTCTGGTTTACCCCAGAAAGAGCAAGTGCAGCGACTGCCGTCTCCTCAGCCATCTTCCGAGAAGTCGCCGGGCCCCTTACATGGTGGCTGGCCCCCTACCGCCCACCCCCTGCTCTCCCAGCTCCTCCACGTGCCCACACGCGGCCTCTGAGCCTGGAGAAGCGAGCTCCTTGCTGGTCAGTCCCTGTGGATGCAGCCTCGTCCCTAAGAGAATCTGTTGTTGGAGCAACACAGACTTTGCTAGTTTTGAAATACTGACCACATCTGGCATTTCACTCATGGAAACGCTGAAGAACAGGCTTGTGCCCACCCAGGGCCCCACAGCGGGGGCAGGGCGGGTCCAGGACGGGGCATCCTAGGGAGCCAGGCTGCCTCCCCTACTTTGCCAGCAAAGGACCCCACTCCTTCACCCCCCGGCCCTCCTGCCTCCCAGCAGGAGCTGCACACGTCAGAGGGAGGCCTGTGGCTCATCACCCCCGTCCCCGGGAGGATCCCCTCCCCCGCTGGGCAGCGGTCAGGCCCTGGACTGGAGCCACACGGCCACTAAGCATGCAGCTGGGGACGCAGGCGGGGACACAGTCAGGCCTGAGAGACTGTGGCGCCCGCAACGCTGAGAACGGAGCACACTCCAGGGTCTCCCGCTCCCCAGACCCCCCAGCACTGCCTGTGGGAGCCCCCCACCTTCTCCAGAGATGCCTAACACCCGGATGGAGGGTGGCACCTCGCTCGCCAGGGCCCAGGGGAGAGAGCAGCACGGCCGGAGGTGTCTGTTGACAGGGGCACGCAGGAGCTGGGGCGCCACCCCCCCATCTACAGGGACACCTGTAGACAGCAGCACACAGGCGTCCATGCACAGCTGAGACGAGACCCCATCAGAGCTGTCCAGCCTTAGCTGGGGCCACAGTCCAGACAGACAGACAGACGTGCGTGCGGCCAGGGACACCAGCCCAGCCACCACCGTCCAGGAACCCTGCAAAGCCGCTCCTGCCATCCGCACCGGATGCCCTGCGGGAGGAACAGGTGAGGGGGAGGGAGAGCCCGGGAGGCCAAGCCACTGGACACACAGCATCAGTTCACGCGGCTGCCCAGGTCTGGACCCAGCAGACATAGTCCGGCGTCCCGCCATGGCCGCCAGCACCAGGGCCTGTGAGGACGGGGAGGACATTCTCTCTGCACGTCCAGCCACACCTACTGCCACTGGCCACTGACCGCCGTTACAGTCCCTGAACTGCCTCCCCGCGGTGGCCGGGCTGGCATCTGCGACGCCATGTGCTGCAGCCCCCGGTGCCTGCTGCGGGCTCGGGCGGCTGCCAGCTTCCCAGGGGCCTTCTGCTCCTCCACGGCGAGTCAGAGCTCCAAAATGCGGTCTCAGCTTGCAGGACTTGGGGCCGCCGTTTGCCCACCACGTGGGTTTCGAGAGAGCGGGAGGGCGGCGTAGGGCAGCTCCAGGCTGCAACTCAGCCAGCGGCAGGAGGCCCCGATACCCACAACTCCAGATCAGGACTTCGGGGTGCAGAGGTCATCCACGTCAGCCTTCCTGCTCCCCCATGCCCCTGAGCAAGCCAGGAAACTGAGGCTGACAGAGCCATCGCATCAAGGCTGTGCCCACCTTGGCGGCTCCGGCTCCTGCAGCCCCACCCAGGCTGGGCAGAGTGTGAGTGTGCGGGTGGAGGCCTGGCAGGAGGCCGGAGTGTCGGGTCAACCTACCTTCCTTTCATCTTCCTGCAGGTGGTCCTGAGGGGGCCCACTCACAGCCTCAGGGTCATTGTGTTTTGTTATTTAATTTTTATTGCAATTTAAAATGAACGTCGAGATGTTACCTTTACCCCCTACGTGGCATCATCCTAGCACCTGTGCTCAGCTTCCTCCCAACACATCACCCGTTTGCCTGTTGGTCAGCGGGAAATCAAACCTTTCACGGCCTATGAGCTCCCAGCAGTCCCCACGGCTGTTTCCTCAAAGCCAGCGAGGTGGACACGGTGTTCCTTCTTGTCGCCCGGCTCCGGAGGTGGGGATGTGTTCTCTGCATCTGCGTGGGGCTTGTCGATATCAGCACTGACCCTGTTTTAGCTTCCATGCTAAATTTAGCCCCCTCAGCTAGTTGTTATTCCCGTCACTACGTGTGGGCTAACCCAGCTGGATTGTATGAAGAGTCCCCAATTTCCCCATGGGGTTTGTGGTGTGCTTGGAGGATTTGGGTTGAGCTACAAAACACAAGAAGGGCTGACTTGTGGTCCTTCCATGAGTTCAAGCTGATGGAATAAGAACAGAAGGCAGCACTGGCCCGGGGATCTGTGATTTGGGGGTGTCCAAGGAGAGAACATTCTCTGCCCACCCGATCGCCTTGCTTCAAGTCAAGCAAGAAGGACAGTGCAATCGCTAGCCTGCAGGATGGTGAGGTGTTTCTGTCAGTGGTGAAGCTGAATTTAAAAAAAAGAAGGACGCTCACCGTTAAGAAGCACTTCCAGAGTTTTCAACATCCTAGGTTTACGCATAAAACGTAGACAAGTACGCTACCATGTGTGCAGAAAGCAAAATATAGGTTTGTCTATGCAAATCATATTTCTAGAAACATTCACAGGAAATTGGCGATGCTGGCTGCATTTATTGGGGGAAAAAACCCCAAAGGACTGAAGGCCAGAAGTGTGGTGCTAGGATTTCCCCTGTGTGCTGAATTGCTTTCAGCATTCAGCTTTCCAAATGCACCATTTGGATGGTACATCCTGTCCATGCAAAATCGTGCCTCCATTCTTTAACAACTGCCTCAGCAGTTTGCACCATCGTGCCTTCCAACTCAGACTCTGCAGAGAAGCGAGCAAAACACCACACGTGGGTGAACAGAGGCCCCCGTGTGCACACACAACGCCCATTCACACTTTCCACTTCACACTAATGTGAGTCTTAAAGACAGTATAGCAGGTCCTCAAATAAAGTCCTTCTGGTCAACATTTTTCACTTACTTTATAATGGTGCTTTATTTTAAATAGTCACAAGATTCAACACTTTCCAAAGGACACCACTAATAAACAAAAGTGGAAATACGTACCAAAGTCACAACAGAGAACATTTAGCTGAGAATCACAACAGAGTCACACTCCAAAGACCAGACCCACTGACCAGTATTTGTTTGGAATCAGGCACACAACTACTGGCTGGCAGATCAGGGCCTGGTGCCGTGAGGTCAGGGTTCGCTATAAAACCAGTTTTAGCACAATTGTGCTTCAGACTAAGCTTGCAGTGGTTGTGTTAGCCCACACAATGTGAAGAAATGTCCCTCCACAGAGTCACAATGTGAAGACTCATGTCAAGAATTGTCGCGGGCCAGCTGCTATGTGATCAAACAGTCCCGAGGGGAGGGCAAAGATTATAGTTGAGTCAAGAAGACCCTGACAGAAGTGGTTCACAGTCTCTTTCTCTGGACTGTGGCACAGAGTGTATTTAGAATCAGACTTTCATACCAAACATAAAGCAAGCACTAACAAAAGAAGGTATTGATTGAGGGTCACATGGTTACAAGCATATTTTTACCAGGAGACCAGCTAAAGCAAGTCTAGTCTAAGACTGCTCAAGTTTGGCCAAAGTGTGACCTGAAGGAGGCATTCCACAAAGATTGCTCAAGAACACTCTGTTTTTCCCTCTTTGTACCCATGAGGCAAACATTCATTCAGTAGCTTATCAGAGCAGGCCAGAAATAAAGTAATGAGAGCACAGCTCCTGACAAAGAATGACCAGCACATCCTTAGATTCCCAAGAATAGAACAAAAGCATGCTGATGTTCACATAGATGTCTATATAAATATATATTGATAAATTGATATATATATATTACATATATATATTACATCATTGCCTACCCCAAGGTTCTCCCACCACCTTATGATGTCAGGTTTTTCTTACAGCACAGGTCTTCCCACTCCTAGACTTTGGGGGTAGATGGTGGCAGAATATTTTGATATTTAATAATATGGAGAAAATTGATCATCAAATGGGCATCTAGAGTGTCAGTACCTCAACCAACACTTTCTAGGGAGTGATCAGACCCTGGGAACCAAACCAGAAGTTCTGTTCTCCTCAGCTGCTTCCTCATACTAGGGAATGCTCTTAAAGTCATACAGGGTGTGAGGGATGCAGGTAAAAATTCTATTGGTGCCAAAATACACTGGTGGGCAGGGTCTGAGAGAAAGACTCTCAGGAAGAAGTGAGAAGCGCCAAAAGGCAGATAAAAGGAAGGAGCAAGGAGAGGAAAAGAAGGAAAAGGACGGAAGGAGATGAGAATGGTGGACTGAGAGAATAGGCCCACATGGCCTGGATAGGAGAAGTCCCTTGAAGAGTGAGCTAGAGGTGGCAAGGAGCCATGATGGCCAGCAGAAGAGTGGCCAGTGTGGAGAGTGTGGCACTGCAGCAAGGCGGCATTGTGAGCTGGTATCTGGAGGTGACCAGGGATGGGGGAAGCTGATTTTTGCAGCAGCAATTGTGGAAGAAGTTTGAAGAGCCTTGGAGATGCAGAGCAGCTCGAAACACTGGAGAGAGAAGACGCAGAGAGAAGACACTGGAGAAAGACTGGACTTTGCAGAGTGCCTGCCTCAGGCTCGGAGGGGCAAAGGGCACCATCTTGGACTATGTCTTTGGGACCTTTTGGACTGAGAATGGGTGACGGGGACCAGATAACTGCCACTTGTGGCTCTGAAAACTTTTTGTTTTTTCCCGGTTAATTTCCTTTGTAAACAAGACCCTATTCTTAAACAGCTTTTGAGTGGCAACTGCTACGCACAGGTGAGAAGGATCTGGTAAGAAAGCTGGGTGACAGAAGCACATCTTAAAAGTTTTTTTTTTTCCCCAAGGCTTGCTAGTTGGCGGCTTCTGCCACTTTCAATCCGATTTCAAGAGTCACTGAAAGCTGGAAGGATTCACCTGATAGAGGCAACACACAGAAGCTGATGTGTCCATGCCATTGTTTCTTCACAGTAAGAAAGAAAGGAAAAAATCTGTTCCTGTCCAGGGCGGCTGGCCTGTGGCCTTTGTTGCTCTCCCACATCAGCATGAGCTTTCTCAGGCTCACTGGCCTCCTCCCCCAGGTTCCTCCCACCTCCCAAATGTGAGGCGCAGAAGAGGCTCAAGGTGCCAGGTGTGAGTGGGTGTGGTCTGTGGGTGCCCAGTCATGGAGGGTGTCTTTTTCAGTGCTAGGTCTCATTTACATC
>PVHY01016084.1:0-34540 GCA_004024945.1 Uropsilus gracilis
GGGAGGGAGGGAGGGAGGGAGGGAGGGAAAAAATTTTTTTAAAGTATTGCTGAGACTCTGTCCAGTCCAAAGGCTTCATCTGGGTTTGTCAACACTGTGGTGTGGTGTTGGTGTCACAGGTTGCCAACATCTGCACCTGGGTCACACAATCTGGACATGACACATTTCCGGATGGATGTATTCACAGGTCATTTCTTTTTCAGTCAGTCATCAGAGTGACTAGCACTGGGGTTCATGTGAAAAGAGGGAGTGTTCACATACCCTTAGTGTGGCATAGTCTCTTGAAAGACTCACATGGTCACAGATATGCTGAAATTTGTACCTACCCCTGGGGCAGACTTAGGGACCCTGTGAGACACATCACAGTCTGTCTCTCCCCTGCTGTCCGTGTTTCCCATGCCCTGCCTGTACCATTGCCAGCTTCTGCAGCCCAACCCACAGCAGTGACAGTGACAGCAGTGCTTACCTAGATGGCGGAAGTAGTCCTCCAGCCCACTCCAGAAGTTCTTCTCAATGAAAGACTTCACCAACCCCCAGGGCTGCTTCCGATAGCGCAGCTCTGTGGAGACCCTGAGGAGCAAGCCAGAAACAGGATCAGCTATTTCCCAAGCAGCCCCTCCTCTGTTAGGAAAAGGAAGACTTGGGATGAAGGCCAAAGCAGCCTCTCATTTCTCTAACACTTGACAAGTTAGAAAGTCCTTTCATACTTATCACATCACCTCTCTCTCTGGTCACCCTTTTAGGTAAATGAAGCTAGTATCTTCCTTTTGTAGATGAGAGAACTGAATTTTAGGATGCTGAAGGAGGCCAATGGCTAACAAGAGTTTCTGACACCAAGCCCAGAGCTCCTTCACAGCTAAGCTGCCTTCCCGGGGGGAAAGGGGAGGTACTCCTGACAGAGCTGAGCAGCCTGTCAATCAGACTGGAGGTCCTTCTATCCTTCTATTCTTCTCCAGAGGTTTTAAGTCAGAGCCATCATCTCCACCTTGAAGAGCATTATCTATGACTGACCCTGGTTCCTTGTCTCCATGAGACTCAAGACCTTGCCAGCTCTTGCTCTTTTCCAGTTGTCTCTTCACCATCATGAGTGTCTCTACTACCCCCCTGCCTTCCATCTTCCCCCTCCACACAGCAGCTCTGCAATCTGACACCTTTCCTCAGGTTCATTCTCACTTGTCAACAATTCTGCCAGTTTATGTTCCCCTCATTTAGGCTGTCTGCCCTGCCCATCTCCACCAGATGTCAGTCCTGCCTCTCCTGGGATCCACCCTGCCCTTGGCTCAACACCATCTACTGGGTCGATGAGGAGAGATCACAGGTCTCTGTAAAGATGTGTCTGAGGTCAACCAGCTACCTCTGCATGGGATCAGACAGAAAGGTTTTCTAGTCAATTCCCCAAGGAATCTGGTGGTAGAAAAAATCAGGCATTATGGGGTAGAAGGATAGAAGGAAGAAGCTGAAGAAAGGAGACATAGGAATAGAACAGAGAAGAGGGAGTAAATGTTGAGAAAGGAACAAAGAAATGAAAAAAATTTACTTTTAAAGACAAGGATGAGAAAGATGCAGGGCCTATTTGATGTGTGTGCATTCAGAACATCCTGGTTCCCAACCAATCTGGATTTTGATACCCTCTACCCTATATTTTATTTGAACTACGCTTGATCGACACATGAAACCCACATCTTCACATATGATACAGATGTACTGTCTGTTTTCAAGTGGCTATGTGTCCTGACTTTTCAACTAAACTACAAGCTTCTTCAAGCATCAAGGTCTGAATTCCTCCCTTCCTCGTGCACATCACGGTGTGCAGAGCACGATGCTACCCAGGAACAGCAGTCCAAACACCCAGCACTGGGGATAAAGTGGGGAATGCATGGCATCCCTGCTCTCCAGGGCACCATGACTCCTGCAAAATGAGCAAGGGATGCAGCGGAGATGCGGGCTGATAGAAGAGCACAGATGAGCACTTTTAAGAACCAGGCGTCAGTTCTCATTCAGGGCTATGACTCTTGGCAAAGTTGGTGAACTCAAGAGCCTTAGTTTTCTCTGAAAAATGAGGCCAAATCACTCTTTTGGGTCCTCCAGTTTCCAGTTAAAGGAGGTAAAGCACTTTTTTTTTTTGGTGACTAGGTCTTGTTATTTTTGCCCATGGAACCGCAGGTTCACGTTGCCCATGGTACCATGGACTCAAGCAATCCCCAGCCTCAGCTTCCCAGGTAGCTAGTATTACAGGTACACACCACCACGCCCAGCTAATTTTTGGGACTAGGTCGTGCTGTATTGCCCTGGGCAGGACTTGAACCACGATTCCCAAGCCTAGCCATGACGCCATAAGCTGTTGCTTACAAGCATGCACCACCGTGTCCAGCCAAGGTAAAGCATTTTTATAAACTACTATTAGAAACAGAAATAGCTCAGAAAGTTTTATTCCAGTGTCCTGCGGTTTGGCCAAGGAAACACATGGTGAGGGAAATAATGAGCTGTCAGGACAGGGAGGTAGGGCATGGGGTTCCAGAGGCTTGGGGAAGAAGGTGGAATAAAGAATAAGTTAGCAGGCCCAGAGAGGCAAATTCCTTTCTGCAGTTCACGAGCAAATGAATGTTCTGATAAAGGCCCAACATACACCAGGAAGTTCTCCTGAACCCACGCAGGGCACCCACCTGAGCCGACTCTTGTTCCGAGCCACACGAGTGAGCGTGTAACGATTGATGGTGTAGAAGTAGTCGTGGTAGGGCACGTCGTGGGTAAGGACCTCAGCATCGATCACATAACACTCACTCTCCTGGCTCGCCTTGTACATGGTCTGTTGAAGCAAAGGCCAGTGGGACAAACAGAAGAGGAGCAAATGGGAATAGCACCTCCTCCCCCAAACCCCCACTTCCAAATAGAGAACCCAGAACTGGGACAAGTTTGCCACAGGTTAGAGGCTACAGTTTCAGAGATAAACCTTCTTACCAACTTCTATCCTAGATCCTTCATGCCAGAAATAGGCTTCTGCCCTGGCTGCCACACTGGCCTCTGCCCTCCACTCACCTGCGTCTCCCTGACGGTGGCAGTTTTGGGAGCCAGAGGGTTGGTAAGGGTGATGGTGTAAAGAATCACTCGACTCTGATTTCCATTCTCTTCCTTCTTCCAGGGATGGAAGATGATGTCTGAGGATAGAGAAGAGCCGGGCAGTGAGGGAGGGTAAGCGCATGCCCTCCCCACATCTGAGCTTCCCCTTCAAGTGAACTTCTCCTGCCTGATGACTAGTCCCCAAAGGAAGCCAATGGAAGCCTGCAGGCCAGGGGAGGCGGCTGGGAGGAGGGGGAGGCAAAGCAGAAAGGCTCATTGTAGCATTGCCGAAATTCTCCACAGGCCTGCAGAATGCTGATTGTTCCCCAGCTGGGGCAGGAGGTCTTAGGGCCACCTGCGGGGGTGCTGGCAACACTGGAGTTACTGTGACGGGGGCCTGGGATCCTTGAGAAAAATCCTCTCCTCTAATGCATGACCTCCCAGTGCCCTCATCAGGCCTGCTCCTGCTGGCAGAGGGGTGCACGGGTGCCCGAATGCTTTTCCAAAGCCTGAGACTGTTAGCAGCATGACCAGGCTGGGGTCACCGTCCCTGCTATGTGGCAGAAGAGGAAAAGGGGGTGAGATGGATGAGGGAGAGGCAAGGTACGATGCATTTGAATCCCTTTTGGCCCCAGGAAGATCTCAACAAGTGATGATAGTGTAGGTTCCATTTTCCTCAAGGCTACTGTGGGGATCACAGTACTACAGGTCCGAGGGTGACTATATAGCATCATGTGCCTGGCGCACAGCAGGTGCTGCTGTTCTTTATGAGTTAGCACATCCTGTGAGATCTGGCTGGCTGGTCAGCCTTTAGGACCCAGCACCGAATGCCTGGTTACAGCAGGCAAGCAAGAAACTGTGGTGTTAGGGGGAAGCAGCAGTTGGCAGAATCCTGGCCTATCTAGCAGCCAGGGGAAGGGGTTCTTGGAAAGAGAGGGAAGGAAGGAACAAGAGGCACTAGTTCCAGGGAAGAACAGACCAGAGAAGCGCCGCTGCTCCATAAAGTCACGCTGGAAGGGTGAGTCGGTGAACAGAAGGTCATAGAGCTTGTCCACACTGAAGTTGAAGACTTCATTCACATACTGCCGGCCGCTCAAGTCCTCATAAAAGGCCTGGACCTCGCCTACACACAAGAGGGTGAAGAAGTAGATCGGGAAGTCAGAGGGCAGGCAATCCCAGGGACATCCCCAGAGTCCTGAACACTGTGGCAGATGTGAAAGCAGCAACCAAAGGTCAAAGGAGGTCACAGAGTGGGGCAGCTGGTCCAATAAACTCTGTCTGCCTTGGGCTGGCATGCATCCTGTTTACCCAGGACATCTATTCATCCATCCTTTGCAGAGTTGGAGAATGTGCTATTTGCTTTTGGACTTTTGACTCTCCCTAATTAACACAACGTCAGACTAAAGTGTAAATGACTACTACTTCCTGAGCTTTCCCCATCATCTATTAAGTGTTTATAGTAACCATAGTCGGCAAAAAAAGGCACTGTACTCCACACTATAGTTGTGTTCAAGGGACACAAGATGGAATGATCTGTTTATATAAAAGCTTCTAAGGCTGGGTTGAGTTGCAGGGCTTTGATCTTTACACAAGTTCTGCTCACCCTTATGGGGCAGCATATATCCCCCAAGATTTTCATAATCTTGAATTTTCTATTTGCTTCAGGAGAAATGTGTCTGAGGGTACAGGTGAGTTGCTAAGGCTCCTCCCTTTAACACTCAGGTGAGTGCTCCTCCCCAACCCCTGGTATGCCACAGGTGCTGATTATTGCACCTGCAGGCACTGAAAAGTGGGCCCAAGAGAATGCTGGCTCTCTGCATGCCCTGTGACCCCAGGGAGGCCAGGAAAGTACTCAGAAGCATTCTAAGGTGCCAGTGTCACACAGAGTGGGTACTGTGGTGCATGAACGCCACAGGGGTCAGAGGGTGGTGGTGGGGGAGCACGACATATTTACTTCTTACTGTATGTGAATGTCCCCCATTATTATGCCATCCCCAACCTGTGTAGTCATTTGCACTGGCCTTGAGTACTTGAAGGGAACAGAGAAGCTAACTTAAGGGAGAAGACCACCATAGTTACCCTAAAAAAGGCTGTCCATGGGGGGAGGAGGGGGAGTGTTAGGTCCCTCATGGATGAGTGAATGTGTCTACATTTACTCGGTGGTCATAACCTACCCACATCTACCAACTTCATGTAGACAGAGAATCTGGCTTCTCAGCCTGGAATGTTGAAAAGTAGCATAATCCTGAGTGTGGCCCTAAAGGCCAACCCCTTGCAGGAGTGAAGAAAGCAGCCCTGGACTGAGAGACGTAAAGAAAGGTCAGTTCCAGACTCTGACCCAGCCACACCTTTTCTTCCAGGCTGGTCTATAAACCCCACACTGGAGTCACTGGAGCAGTTTCCTAATAGAATTGTTTCCGAGATGCCGCAGACTAGCACCACCCTCATGCCAGATAAACATCTCCTGGCCCTGATTCTTAGGGAGGGAGGTGGCACGACAAGCCAATGCCCACAGAGGGTACATGCCGTGAGAAGACTAGATGACAGGACAAACTGTCCTCTATCCAGCAAATATAGACCAATAGGAAATGATGAGAATCGCCAAAAGAGGACATATGCAAAAACACACACCATTCCATAAGAAAAGCCATTACCCATCAACCCTTCCACCAGGAGGCTAGTGACTGACTCACAGCTCCAAAAGCCTTCAGAATAGAGGAAGGGCCACCCCACAGTCACTCTGAAATGCCTACCTTCATCGTGGGTATCAGAGGAGTCACTGAGCTCAGTGGGGATGTCCTCATTGTCATTGAAGTCCAGGGAGGGGGAGGTCACAGGTGCGAGGACCTCAATCTTCTCCCCGATGATGTTGTCAATGGTGAGCTCCTTCTCCAGGGACCCATCACCGCCTAGCACCTCCTCTTCCAGGGGCAGTCCATCAAACTGCAGGGGAGACAGAGGTGTTGCTGGGGCAACCTGCGCTGGCCCTACCCTCTAAAGGCTATCAGGAACCCGGCTGGGGAGCCCTCACATCCACAACACCGGTGCTCCTGACTGGTTAGTCAGGCTGTGGCGGTTTCCCCCTGCTCTGCCAGGGAAGATGACAGGGCTGGTCCAGGGTTTTGCCCTTCTCGGGCTCCTGGTAAACAGAACATCCAGCACCATATGGCACAGTCTGCTCCTTGTCACTGCTGCTGACATGGAACTGTGAACATGCTGGCCTAAGAAGTTCAAAAGGCTCCATCAGCATTTTCCCACTAGCCCTGGTGGGGAAGAGATGCCATTCTCTACATTTGGAAGAAATCCTCAGAGACAGAAAATGGAGCATAGGGATCAAATGATGTTTTCACGCTAAGGCCAGATGCCTGAGTTGTCTAGCATGGAACACAAGGCTCCCCCTTGCTGGGAATCCTTTTCCGAGGGCTCCACCACTCCTTCAGCCTGGGTGTTTACTGGTAGAAGCTGTGAACTGGCGAATGCTGAGTGATGCTTCCTCCATCATCAAGCATCTATTCCTTCTGTAACCAAGACCCAGAGGACAGAATCCTTCTCACACATTTTCATCTCTTCTACAAAGTCTAGCCTCATAGGAACACAAGCTGGAACACACAGACTGGGGACTCGATAACCACGAACCGAATGCACGAATACAAGAGTAACAGTCCTGTCATCCCACAGTTACATTAGACTTTGACTTTAAAGGAGAACAAAAAAGATGGAGGTGGGTGTTAGTTCTCCATTGGAGAGGCTACTCTGGAGCTGCCCACCAAAATCAAAGCTCACATATTGGGCTAGGAATCTTTCCTCTCTGCTCAGAAGTCAAGTGGTGGTGCCCAAGATTCAAGTGCTGGACACTGGGATGGCACCATTAGAATGTAGCAGGAGGCCTCCATGAACAGATTGACCCAGTCTGTTCCCCATTTGTTCCCCAGACTGGGGCCATGCAGAGTTAAATGAGCTGAAAATCGGTGGCTCCTGGATCAGGGGTGGTAATATGGGCTACTCTCCATACCGAGACAGGTGCTTCACTGCTCCCTGTGGAAGTCAGGGTACTGTTGGTGATAGATTTCTTGGGCAGCTGTGGACTGGCATCTGGCTTGGTCTCTATACTGCTTTTGGATGAGCTGTCATTCACTTCATTTTCTTCTACAGGGATCTCCTCGCAGTAGCTGAAAGAAAACATCACGAACATGTCATCAACCTGAGTGGCCCAGACCGCCAGCTATTCTCAGTCCTGAGACCTGTGTGTCCTTCCAAACCCATGGGCTTTCTTCTTTCTTTGCTTTGTATGTGATCTTATAACCACTCCTCCTCCCCCCCCACCTCCGACCCCACTGTTCTCCTAAAGGCTCCTTCCCACCTTCCTCTACCTCTCCTAGGTGAAATTTCTGCTCTAAACTCATCTTTCAGGGCAACCTGCTTAGATTCCTCCCTACCTAAGCAAGACCATGATGTGTCAGAATTTCCTCTTTTCCCATCATCATTACATTTTCCAACCCAACCTAGTCATTTAAATTAAACATCTGGGCATGGAGCATACACTTTATTTCCCACACTGTGACTGGGGTAGAACTCTGGACATGACTGTTGTCTGGGGGCACCACCCAGCTTCTGGGTCATGACTAGTTCTTTTCTTTGCATGTACACCTGAGGGACACAGACATTTATCTATGAGATAAAGGAGGATGTACAACTAGGGACACCTCTGTGATGTCACTGTGGTGTCTCACAAGGAAGAAATCATTCTTGTCATCATTCATATCCAACTCATACTTTAAATACCACCTTGTCTGGCCCAAGGATGATGAATAAATCACTTCACCCATCTTAGAGATAATCAAATACATATTCACAAAACGTTAAGTGATACCATAATCCTGTGCCAGATAATGTGGCAAAGTCCAAGCCCACAGAGTACAAGTTCAATTCTCTATCCGTGACTTCTGTTCCTCTGTGCCCCTCACACCTCACGTGTCTCCACCTACCTGTCCAACCTCAAGCATGCTGACTGCAATTTGGTTCCCATCTTTTCTTTTTTGTATTTTAAAAAGACAGGTTAATTAGGAAAAGAATCAGAGACATGCATAGGCATGGGTGGGAAGGAGAACTTATCCCATCTTTCTTAAGCTGGCAGTGGCATGTTCTACAATGACACTTGCTTCTCCTTTAAATTTCTTTGCTGTGGCTGCCAGGAAATAAAACTCGCACAGTATTCCTTCCTTCTACCTCACTTGTTACAGAATGCATGTCTGTGAAAGCAGGAGAAACCACAGCATGGTGAACAGGCACCGTTTTCCATGTCTCCACTTATACACAGCCACTTTGGATTATAATTCCTAGCATGCCAAGAATCAGACATTTTGGAGGGGAAGGGGTAGGCAGCTGAGAGGAGCAACGTGGGCACATAAACAGAGGTAGAGCAGAGGGAGGTGGAACACTAGGAGATGAGACACTAGTGAAGAAGGATGAGGAGAGGTTGCTCCTGGGTTTATAACCATCATCTTCACCTTGTGGTGGATTCTATGGTACATACTGGATTTTGGGTCTCTCCTTCTGTCCTAGTTCTTTGGAAGTTGCCTAATCCCTTTCTTGTGGTTCTTCCCCAGAAGGTATGAGAAAGCTTATGGCAAGTTTTCAGGCCTCAGTTGCCTGATTTGCTGTTTTTACCCATGACGGGATGGGTAACTTCTGTAGTTTGCTCCTATTTGAAGTCCTTTCTTCACTTCTCTTTCTCTATCCATGTAAACAACTAAAGCTCTTTCACACTAAGTGTCTGCTTTCTTTGTGTGAATGGTCAAACCCTTCAGAACACGTACTTTCTAACAGTTTGGGGTCCTGGGTACCCCTTGGTCCCATAGCTGAATGGTTTTCCATAATGCCTTTTCCTGTTTCTTCCCCTTGAACAACACTGTAAGGCCCAGTCCCTGAACTTCTTATGTTCATCAGTGATTGGTGAATTCAGTCAATCTGATGGTTATCCACTAACAACTCCCAAGTTTATGTCCTTCACCAGCTGTCCCCTGTAAACTTCAACCTCATATACACATCTTGACATCTCTGCCGCTGTGTCATCTCAAGCCCCACTTGCTTAAGACCAAGTTCCCTACCTTCCCCCTCCAAATCCACTCTCCCTATAGTACAGATCATTCCAGTTTGGAACAAATATAACTTTTCAGTTGGCAAATCCAAGAAAACCTTATAGATGCCATTGGTTCTTTTCTGATCCATCACCAAATCCTTCAAAATATTTCTGGTTCTATCTTCAAAAAGTATTCAGAAACTGATCACTTATTGCCATTTCCACTGCTACCCCTCTGGTCCAAACCAGCATCACCTCGCATCTAAACGTTCTACATTATTCAGTAGCCTTTTAATCAGTTTTCCCTTCCTTCCCTTCAGTCTATTTTCCAACCCAGAAGCCAGAGTGATCCTGTTAAAATGTTAAGCCAGATCTTAACAATCATCTACTCGAAGCTTTCCCACCAGTTTCTCATCCATTTCTGAGTAAAAGCTAATCATCAGAATCGCAGACCTGACTTGCCTTCCTCCCTTCCGCCCACCCATCCTTTGTTCCTAAGGCCCAGCCATGTTTCCTTGCCTGGGAGGATCTTTCCAGGAACCCCTCCTGGTTCCCTCCCACAAATCCTTCACTTAGATGTCATTTCCCAGACAGGCCTTCACTGCCATCCTAGAACCCCTTGGAGAAGCTCCCTAGGAAGCCTGCCCTCCCCCCCTCACTTACCCCATCGTGTTGAAGTCGTCATCGGGTGGCACGTAGTCCTCATCATCACTGGTCAGACCCAACTCGTTCCCGTAGCACTGGTGAACAAAGTGCCAGAGCTCCTTGGGGCACAGGGGCTACAGGAGACAACAGAGTGACTCTGACCCTTCCTCCCTTGGGGCCCCACTTGACACATGGGCACTGAGTCAGGCTGGTCTCCCCTATGAGTAGGAGAAGCCAAACTCCACTCTCCCTGGCTGATCGAAGCAGAGAGCAGTACCTCACGGTAACCTCATCTGCCTTCCCTGCTTCCCTCTGTTCAAGTTTCTCAGCAAGCACCAATCTTCTGCCTAAGAACACAGCTTTTAGCAAAGCCAGAAAGCTGGCCTGTACCTCAACACAGGTTTGCATTATGGGACCAACTGGCCCCCTGAGGACATAACCTTTTGCTCCTATGGATGAGGTCCAGCACGAAGTGGCACGGATTCACATTACTCTGGGGCTAAGGTGGCCACAGAGTTTCTGGTCTGGACCCAGTATGAATGCCCGAAGTCCCTTGAGCCAGCTTTCCCACACCGCAGAATTCTTCTACTACCAGAGGCCAGGCGGGCCATGCTGACTCATGTCCAAAAAGGTGGCCCATTCCATAGTTGGAAAGTAGTTAAAAGAAGCCAGAGTTTGCAGGGCTCAAAGGGCTTCACAGGTTAACTCATCCCACCCTCTTTGAACCTCCTGAAAAAGAACTTTTTCCTCTAATCTTACACAGCATCAGTTTGTCCACATTCTACCTATTAGTTCCAGTTTTTGAAATCAAACTGAAAGAATGTTTCCCAATAACAGATTTGATAAAGGATCTGAGCACTTTCAGGGCACAGTTTCAAAAGCTGATGTTAGGAATCAGGGTTCCAGCTTCCCATCTAAGGAGAAAAGCCTAGAATGGCAGAGTCAGGGCTTTCCCTGAGCCAACAGGATGGCTGCTCTCTTTGCTGACCTCACAGTGCCAGAGCAGGGCACCTCCTTCCCTTTTATTTGGGCCTTCTGGCTTTGACCTCTGGTTCCAACCTCTCACCCTTCCCAGGACATATTGGCCTCTCTTCCAAACCTTGGCTTCCCTCCTACACAACTTGCCTCCTCCATGAAGCCTTCCCTGAGCATTTCTACTTGGCTCAGCTTGCCTGTTCATGATGAGGACAAGCACAATAAGCAGATTCTCTTCAGAACGCTTATAGTGAGTCTGTGAAAAAAATTGTCAACCCCATGGCTGACCCCACTGTCTTATTCAGAAATGACAACAGTTGCCAACTGACAGCTGCCAGTGGAGACTCAATCACATAATCATTTTGTCATTACTAGCGGCTACTAAAGCCATGCAATTTCAGCTCATATCAGTTACCAGGATTTATACCAGGGCTAGAGACTTTCAGTCAGAAGAAACTCTAAATCTATGAATTTTGTTTCTACTGTATTAAGCTTGGTCTATAATCATAGACGACATACTCATATCTTTAGAAAGATAAGATACATGAAATATGTAAGATTTTTATCTTATCTCTCTTCCTCTGGCTGGAGTTACCTCAGAGTACTGAGGGTTCTCAAAAGACTGAGACCATGACATCTCCACCTCTGTCTCCTCGCAGTGTCTCCTCAAACACTCAAGTAGTCAACAACTGGTAGCTGAAAAAAGGTTCTTTCCTAAGTCTTCCCCTCCTCTTTTGCCTCCTAACTAATCCTGGTGCCTCCCCCTGGGGTCCTGCATGGGTTGCTTGCCTCTGCCTCTAGGGATCTGTAAGCACAAAAAACTGCTTGAGAGTCATCCCAGTGTCTGTGTCTGATCATATCTGATTTAAACAAACCCTGGTGCTTTTTAAAACAGTAGGGAAAAAGCACCAGAAGTCAGTAAGTGCCATGTTCTAGGCAGCGATGAGAAAATGTTACTTTCAGACAGGTCAGTAACAGCAGGGGGAGAATACATCACTAGCCACATATCAGGGGGGTTTCCAGAACCCAAGGAAACTATGCAGTTAGCCCATGGCAGTAAGAGCATGCTCCCCAGGAGACCACTCCTGAGAGGAAAGAACATTCCAGGTGGACGTGCCTACTGAGGCTAAGGCGGCAGGGCAGCACTTACCTTTTCAAGGAGAGCATTCTGCCAGAGCCGGAACATCATCATGTATGTCCTATCCCGTGCCCCGAATGAAGTGAAAAAGTGCTAGATTGGAAGAAAAATGGTGAGATATGTCTATGGAACCTTTCAGTATAATGGAGACATAGGGCACCTTCCTTTAAAAAAAAAGTCACTGATTTCATCCTCAAAGACAGTTATTCATGAGGGGCATCGGCACCTGGGACTTTGACTTCTGAGTCCTATCACTGAGTCCTTCACTTTCGCCCCACACCTGCCTCAGTGTTTTTCTCTCTGGCTTGACATTTTCACCTCCATAAAGCACTTCCTTCCTCTACCTACCAGAAAGTGGTGAACTGTGACTGAGCCAAAAAGAGAAGCAGAAGAGAGCTCAACTAACCCAGTGACCCTCTCATGCATTCATGCATCCATCCATCCATCCATCCATCCATCCATCCATCCATCCATCCATCCATCCATCCATCCATCCATTCAGCACATTTGAGCAGTAGCATGTGCTAGGTGATATTTCAAATGCTTATAATCCACAAACGAAAGAGATCCCTATCCTACATTGTAGGTGATCCATGGAAAATGGTTGGTGAACTAGAATTTACTGAACATTTCCAAGAACTTCACAAATGTGACTTCATTTAAGCTGCACAAGCATAAAATAAAAACATGGAACATAATGCAATATCTGGTAAAGACAAACAGGTGGGTGAGGTTGTATAATCACAGAACCGACTTGTTCCAGTAACAGAATCCAAAACAAAGACGGTTTGACCCCAGAGATCCATGGATCTTGACAGCAAATTGCCAATTCCAAGGGAATTCCAAGATCTTGGCTTTAGCAGAAATCTAGTCTACCTCCAGTCCCAGAGCTGTTAGTCTTCAGGATCAGGTTAAAGGTCAAAGAACCTTATTCACCAAATTCTCCCCATATCAATATGGACAATCCACTTCCCATCAAACTCTTTGTCCCAACTGACATATAATCAATCAGCTATGGTTCCAGGTGATGAGAACAACTTACATTTGTCTAGGGAGTGCTTTACCATAGAGTGCTTTCAAACGTGTCAAACTCAAGTATACAGGTATTGCTGATCCATTTTACACATGGGAAAACTGAGGGCAGTTATGGAACATGCCGAGAGTCGGGTGACTGGCTCCAAGTTCAAGGTTCTGCCACTCCACCCACCACTACCCAAACTCAGATTCCCCATATGGAGGTGTATCCAATAGTCTGCATTATCATAAGCACCTCTCACCCCAATCTAATTGGCCTCCTTATCAATGTAACTGAATGGCAAAAATATGGGGCTGGGTTTGGGGGTATGGGGAGGAAGTGTAAAGGAGACTCTGCTTACCTTTTCTGAGTCGGTGCAAACTTGGATGGCATTGGGAATGAGGCGAGCTGTTTTTTCCTTAGTCATGGAGCAAATGTCTTTCAAACGGACAGTCAGCTGACATCCCAATAGGGACAGAGAATGGATAACAAGCAAGAGGAGGCATTAATGGAGTTAAAGCAGTGTCTACATGGCACCAGTTCAGACAGAGGAAATCTGATCAGTCTATGTATCTCTAAACCTGGAAGGGACTGCCTTAGAATCATCGGGCTTAGTCACTTACTGTTACTGAGTTCCACCCAGTCCGGTAGAGACTGAGCCTCATCCAAAGCCCAAGGATATCTTCACTCTTGATCTAGAGCCTTCTGTCTCATGTCACAGTCTGATAAATGTGCAGTGGCCCCCATCACTATTTGTCATTTTACAGACCTGGGACCACTGGCACTGAATGGGACCATGAAAGCCATCTAGTTTATCCTTCTCTTTTATAAGGTGAGGAAAGGAGGCAAAGAGAAATGGAAGGAATAGTGTGAAATCACACCATTTATCAGCTGCATAACCCAGAAAGAATAGAAACCAGTTCTTCTGAGTCCCAAGGCCAACACCCTTTTAGGCTTCTCTGCAGCCTTCTGCAGTGACTCCTGCCAAATATTTACCTGCATTTGCCAAAAGCAAACACACTCAACATAGCAGGGAACAATGTAGCAGAGAGGGTCTATTCTGCAAGAGTCAGACCTGTGCTTTTGGCTAATGGTGCAAAGGCTTGGGAAAAGCATGGTGCCATCCAAAGGAAGAAAGCCTGCTCAGCCACAGTCAGGGGAGCAGCAAGCCTCAGGTCTTTACCAGAGTTTCCCAGCGGAAGATGTTGCTGTAGAAGCAGATCCAATTTTCAGAGAGGTAGAGTCGGCCCTGAAGAAGAATGTCCCTTTGGAGTGCACATGAGTAATCTGTAGTAGGGTGGGGAGAAAAGAAGTTCAGGGATGGAAAGCACTTTCAGCAAACCACTACAATGCAGGCATGCTGCTCACCCTCCAGCTCGGGCAGAGCCCAGATGCCTACCACCCACCCAGCAAGTAACACCTGAACTAGGAGGTCAAAGGGAGTCCCTAGCATCTTATGATTGGGACTATGCAGGATGTGAAATACCCTACTGCCTGGAGCAGAAGAATGGATGAGGTAGCAGGGGTAGGGCAAGAGAGTTACAGGTAGAGAAGTTCAGGGAAATTCAATGACAGCCCCTTCCCCTATCCAAGATCACCCAACCTCTTCCCTGCTGGGATATCTAAAGACAGGGGTGGCTATAAGATTCCTTGAAGGCTGTATTCTCGGCTCTGGGCCCCAAACCAGTGCTCTGGGCTTCCTCTCCCCCTGCTCGCAGCCAGAGTTTCCCAATAGAGTTGGTTCTTCCTTGGGGGAAGCAGTTAGTGTGCTTTCCCTAAGGCTTCCATTGCCTCCCTGACCCCACCCCAGGTGCCCAGCTCACCAACAATGAGGCGCTCCGTGTCTGGAAGTTGCTTAAAGAGCTTCCGGAAGTCTTCATTTCTCTGCTTGTAAGTGGGACTTAATACCTACACAACAATAGGTAAGGTCAGCAGGTGTTCCCAGACTCTTGGGGTTGGGGAAGGTGATGCATGGGTGTTTTGTTGTTGTTGTTTGTTTTTAAATTTTTCTGAGACTAGGTCTCGCTATGTTGTCTGGGGAACCAGATTCATGTTGCCCGGGGTACCACGGACTCAAGTGATTCCCAGCCTCAGTGTCCCAGGTAACTAGGATTACAAGCATGCACCACCATGCCCAGCTATTTTTTGAGACTAGGTCTCGCTATGTTGCCCCAGGTGAGTCTCAAACCCGGGGACTCAAGCGATTCCTAGTCTCAGCCTCTTCTTAGGCTGGGATTAAAGGCGTGCACACACCCAGCCCCTGTAGGTGTTTTAAAAGGTCAAGATACAGCTCTGTTATCCCACAGACCCTAGGAGCTCAGACCACATGGGCTGAAAAACATTGAGGAGAATTTGATGCTACAGAAGGCTTTGGATTGATGAGAAGACATTCAACATGTTGAGCAGCCCCCATGATACTTCCCAAGCACAGAAAGGAAGGTCACTGGCAGGAGGTTTCTTGGGACACACCATGTCAACACTGCCGCTCTGCTTCTGCCAGTGGACAGCACCACCTTAACTGTGAAGTAGGGACCAAAGGGGGTCTCCCCAGGCCCCAGCTGGACCCAGGATGAGATGATGCCCAGCAGACATTGCTATTGTAACTACATGGCTATGTGTGAAATTCCAGACTAAAAAAAAATCGATGAAAATCTAAAAGTAACACATTGTTACATGTCAATTACATTTTAGTGAAACTGAAAAACAGTACTTTTACCAAGATCAGACAAAAAAAGAAAAAAGAAACCCAAAGCTAGCGTTAGATTGAGCAAATAAGGAGTGAACTGGAAAACACATCTGGCACCTAGAGGTTCTCGACCTTCATCCCTCCCCATTCATTACAAGATGCTCTGACTCAACCTTTCCATTACAGATGAGGAAACTGAGGCCAGAAAGAAGCCCCAGCCTGAGGTCCTCCAGCTGGCCCACATTAGAGGTCAAGCCCTGGCCATGTGCTTACCTCTCACAACCTGTGCCTGCCTAGCTTTGGGTGTCTCACAGGGTGAACTCACATCCCCAAACTGCCTCGGAATCCCAGTGCCAAAAAGAAAGGACTCCTGCTCTTTCTGAGTTATTATCTTTACTACAAGAGTCCTGCAGATGAAAGGCCTGAGGATGACATGTGAAGACAAGTGTTCCAGTCTGAGGGAGCAGGAAAACTGTGGAAACCCACCTGCCCCAGCCCAGTAGTCTGTCAGTCTGTCATTGTGAGGAGCCACGTCAGGGTGACATGCAGACCCACAGTTCTGGGAATGGTGACACATGGGTCCTGGCCAGTAACACTTTCCCACTTCCTTGGAAATTGAGTGGCAAAAGGTTATAACAATGGTGGAAAGAGCTTTGGGTTGTACACTTTCAGTTTTCTGCAAAGCCACGAGGAAGCCCAGGCTGTCCACAGTGGCAGCTTTCCCAGACTACCCGAGCTAGGTGGCTGGTGGCTTTTGTGCAAGACAGAGTAGGAGCACCTCAAGAAGTTGGGAGAGACAAAAAAGGCATGACTTTAGTTTTGAGAAGGCTTTCCAGAAGAGGAGAGAAAGAGAGAGACAGGGAAAGAGAGGTTGGGGGTTGGGGGTGGATGCTTTCAAATTCTCTGTCACTTGAATTTTTAACTTTTGTTTGGGCTCATTTATGACTTATATTTGCAATAGTGGGCAACGACTCCCCTCAGTGCCCCACCAAGCAATGCTGTGTTGCAGAAGCTCCAACTTGCCAAATCACCTGTCACATATCTGAACCAAGTAGCAGTCACTGGCAGTAAGTAGGCGGAAGTCAGCCCAGCCCATGACTTCTGTAGAAAAGACCTCGACACCCCATTCCCCTGACCCATATGTTCATTTTGAACAGACATTCCATCTAAATGGCCCACCGGCGTCACAGAACAGTCTGAACTTGGCCACCTGAAGGTCTGTGAGTCCCTGACATCATCTAACTGACCTCATGGAGTCAGTCCTCACAGCCCCACGCAGTCTCAACCCCTTCATGCACATCATGTCATCTGATTATGGGCATGTTTTAGTGTCTCACTTTACAAGTGAGGAAGTTGAGGCACAGAGAGGTAAAGCAACTGGCTGCTAAGTAGTTACTAAGTGGCAGAGTAGAACTCCAGGCAGGCAGTGCACCCTAGTGATCCAGGTATAAGTGACCCTCTGTGTCACCTCAAGGTCCTATGTCAAGAGGGGAGTAATGGGGGTGTCCCAGCAGAGCACCCCAGTGGCAAGATGTCTGCAAACTTTGGGCCCTTACCAGCCTTCCCTGGCCCTCAGCAGGACTTTTTAAAGTATCAGTTGAGCATGAACCCACCAAGGGGCCCCCACTCCCTTCAGGTGAAACTGGGATTCTGGTTTCAGTTACCCGAAGCTGGAAGTCCTATTTCTAAAGATGTTTCCACACCCTCCTTACCCTTGCTTCCTCTCATGGCCAGTGGTCAGACAGCTACAGAGGCAGACATGTGGGAAGCGTGGCCATAATGTCCACAGCAGAGGCAAACTGAGGTAGCCTCTCCTCTCCTCAGACCAAGGCTGTGGCTGAGGAGAGATGCAAATCCAACTCTGAATACTAAAGTCATCCAGTTGGATAAGGACAAGATTGGGCAGAGGGGCTCCTTAACCCAGGCTTGCAAATAAATTCTGATTCTAGCAGGCTGCCAATATGAACGGCAGGCCAGCCTTCCCAACTCACATCTCACTGACAGACCAGGATGCTCCCTCCCACCTCCATGCTCTTAAAACAATCTCCTCTGAAGGCCAGGCACGGCTCATGTACTTCAAAAGAGCCAAAGCTCTTTTGAAAACTTTGGCTCAAGGATGATCAAAGCTGGGGACCTCAGGTAGCAGGGCCACGTGGGGAAGGACAAAGGGTGCATAGGACTTCTCCCACAGGCCCAGGATTGGGTTGCACACTCACGGCTGGAATTTCCTCAGATCCACGCCAGCAATAGAGCTCCACACCAGCAGGGAAATCCATGATCTGCTTCAGGAACCACAACATAGGCTGGCTGTCCTGCTCCAAGACGAGGGCCCACAGGACCCCGGATTCCGTCAAAGATTCCATTGCTCCCCACTTCCCAAAGGAGTCTGGCTCCTCGAGCTCCAATTCCCTCCTCTCCCCACAGCTGCTCTTGTCAGGTCTACACCCAGATGAGTGACCAAGGGCTTCTCAGCGAGTCTATGCGACTCTGCCGGGCCTCCTTTTCTCTCCCGAAGTTCCGTTCCCGGTTCAAAAACTTCACAAGTGGGAGGGTGTGGTCAGCATGGTTCTTGTGACAGGCCGTCTAGCCTCTGCTGGCTCCTGCTTTGTTCTACTTGGCTCCTACAATGTGGTTGGTCTTCCAGCTGAGGATGACCCAGAGGGGATGTGGGGAAGGCCCTCCTCCTGGGTCCGGGTGGCCTGTCTCTCCAACAGACCAGCTGAGATCAGAGGACACAGGTGTATAGCTGAAGGCTCTGAATGTCAGGCCCCTGAGGGACGGGCAGGATGCATGGAAGATGACCCCCACAGCCACGCTGCGTCTACTCCACTGGTTACTCACACTCAGCAGACAGGCTCATTTTTGGTCTGAAATTCCAAGGAGAGGACAAGCACCCGGCTCCCCGGCTCTGTCTGGCCCGTTCCATTAGGCAGCCCGGTTCAATGTGCAATCACTCTGGGCGGGAGCTGGTGGCGATGACTCACAGCCCGCGCCCAGGCGAACGGCCACCCCTGGCCGAGGAAACAGGGACTCCTCTCACCCCCACTCCTCACACACCCCTGTCCCCAGACCATACTCCTCTTGGCTGACCAGCAACAACTCTCTTTGTTAGTTACCCGCGGTGGGAGGGAAGAGGGGAGGTGGGTGGGTGGGTGGGCGGACTGGGCCAGAGCCCTACACATGCTTCAAGTTACAGGATCTGGGTGATGGTACAGGCCAACGTCCTCCAGTAACCCCCGGCCTTGCCTGGCCTCCCCAGCAGATGTTTCCTGCAATGGAAAGGAGTTGGCCAGAGTTCCCAGTGGGGGAGGGGAGAGGTGGTGCCAGGGGCACTGCAGTTATGATGAAATCTGAAATCTGAGACCCAAACAGCCTCGGACTTTTTGGAGGCACATTCTCCTCTCACAGACCCATCCACCCACCATTTCCCAACCAGCAGCAGCATGAGTTTGGGAAGTTTAATTTATCTCCTCTCAGTCGTGCCAGTGGAGAGAAGCTGGGAAGACAGCCTGGAGATGGTCATATCCATAGCTTTGGGGTCTGTCTTTTCTCTTTTCTGGGACCCTATTCTGCCTCCAGCACTAGCAGCAGGGAAATTAAGGCCAAGAGGGTTCCCAGCCAGATGCTCAGGCCTTTTAGGTGGAGTTATTTTTAATATAAAAGCAGCAGATCCTGCCCCAGGTAGAAATGAGAGAGGCAAATGCAGGGGAGCTAGGATCTTGGGGGGAAGTGGTGGGCTGTGAGGGCCAGAACAACTCCAGACAGGATGCTCAGGGATTAGAGATTAGACAGCACTGGGGCTCGGAAAATTTATACTCATGGAAAAAGTCAGACCCTTAAAACAAACGGGACATCTCACCCTACCCTATGTCCCCCGCCCCAGCAACGTCCACCTTGCCAGAAGGGTCACAAGTTAGCCCAGGATGACAAATGGTGCCTTTGTTCTAGGCATCTCAGCAATTTGATGCAAAGCCTTCCAACTCCTGTGTACTGAAGTGTGACCTAGTGAATGCATGAAAAACGTGGATTCCTAACTCTTCAACCAAAGATTCCGATCACAAGGATCAGGTTAAAGTGTTGGGTAACACAGGGAAGGAAGCCAATTCCTCTACCCTTAGTGTACAGACCCCACACCCAGTCCCTGCTGCCACTCAGTATATGTCACAGGGTGACTGTTGCTCTGACTCCCTTCCAGGAAGGATCTATACATCCAGCACCGTCTACAACATCCTTCAGATATCAGCTACTCAAAACCTCATTACTAAGTGGATGCATCTCTTACATGCCTCATAAACTGTTCCTATTCAGGCAGGTCTGACTTGTAAACACACTCACAGGTTCCCAGTCCCAAGGCCATGCTTCCCAGTCCCAGGGTGCCAGTCATGGCCACTGCTCTCCCCACCACACATATCAGCATTTCTCCCCACCCAGGTACTGTCAGGACTACCCTCAGCAGTGGGGCAGGAGAACCCAGCAAGCCTTCCATTTTCCAGCCCAGGTGGGGGATGGTTCCAGAGATACCCTGGAGATACCTAAGCATTGCTGTGGGCTCTCTGGGCTGCCATGGCAGGGGTGGAGCAGGATAGAGGAAGGGAAGGGACAGGAAACATCCAGAGATAACCCCTGAGAGATGAGTCTTTTATGCTCAGTCTTAGTCTCTTGAGGCTGGGCTGGACTGGGCTGGGCTGGGGAGGGCAGGGCTGGGCAAGCAGGCAGCTTCTAGGCTGATGGGAGAGGGAATTGGCCCTGAGTTAAACATTAACTCTATGGCAAACAGTAGGAGCTGGGACCAAGTGGTACTCTCCTCCTGGATATGGGGGTGGGGGAGAGTAGGGTGGAAAAACCAGAGGAAAAACAGATAAACTTTGATGGAGCACTGGCTTGACCTAGGCTGAAACCAATTAAGATCCTCCAATAATATCCTGGCCCTTCAACAAATCTGTATAAGGAGGAGTCAGCTGGGAGATAGGGAGATTGTGGGCACTGCAAGAGGGAACTGAGTGAAGAGCAGGTGAACACACCACAGAAAGATGGAGAAAGGAGTGTGGCTAGCAGTGGGAATATTTCTGGAGAAAAGGACCACTTTTGAGAAAGTTAAGCACAGCTGTCTGGGTAGCAGCTCTGGAAATCCTCAAGATAATGGGTAACTGCCAGAGAGGAGGCAGATGCAGTCATTCCCAGGAACAAAACACCAGGCTGTCCAAGCTGTCTGCACTGCTTTCTTCACTGGCCCTTTAAATCCTGGATTTCTTTCCTACAAAACCTGGCTCACTAGCTCTCAATGGTATGCCAGTCAGACTGGCTTGCCACTGTCACAGGACTGGCACTGAAAGGCCAGCGTACCTAGTAGCTTTGAGTGGCTTAGGTACAAAACCTCTGGCAACTGCTAGGGTCAGGGGTCCAGCCCACTGACTTAAACTGTTCCTTCTCTGGGCTGCTATGGTGAGACTGATCCCCAGGAAAGAGCGGGGTAGGCAGAGAAAGAGGATACCACTGCCGCCAGAGGCACCAGAGAAACTTCTACGACCATGAGCATCCCAGATGCAAACTTACTACACAGAGCAGGGGTCATCTTCAGGGGGCACACTGTACTCTGCCACCCCCAAATCAGCCTTTGATGAAGCCAAGGCCCTCAATTCTTCTTATCCCTCCCTCTCAGGTTGAATGGGGCTACACCTCCCCAACTAGGGGCCTTGATGAATAAAAATGGGGTGGTTAAGAGAGGGTGGGAGTATGAAGGGGAGAATATAATTGGGCCTGGGAGGCACTTGGGGTACCTGTTGACGACACAGCCTTTAGACCCATTTTGATCTGGATAGTCCTACCAGAGACAGAAGCCCCCACACCTCAGTCTTTCCACGGACCTTCGGCTCTGGATGTTTCCCCCTCAGCACCCACATCTTAGGCTGAGGTGGCCTGTCATCAAGGCAACAGTGCCTCCCTGGCTAAATCAGAAGTAAAATGCTGTTTCTTCTGCATGAGAGGCAGATAAGGAGCCTGGGGGTTGGGGAGAGATGCTGGCAAGCCTCCACTTGGATCAGACCCAGGAGACTCACTGACTGTGCTGCCCTGAATCTGAGACAGTTCTGCCCCAAGGGCTGGGGACCCTCAATGTCCCCAGTTTTGCCCACTTGAAGGACTTCCAGGGCAACAATAGGGCCCCCAAGCAGAAGACCCACTAGTGTCAGGAGAGCTGATAAAGAAAATTGTTGGCGGAGCCGAAGAGGGTCTCCTTCTGGAAGGTCAACACTCCCAAGCAAGACAGGGCCACAGAGACTCAAAACAGGAGGCTGCAGGCAACCCAGAGAAAACCAGGTCATAGCCATAGGCAAGAAGTTCCTGAAAACCCTCCCAGGGGGTGGGAGGGCACTGGTCTGCCTGGAGACCCCAGGTCAGGAAGCAGCAGGAAGGCATGTGTGGGTGGCTGGTAGGATGGAACTTCTGAAGAACAGTCAGTGAGAATGGGAGTCCCGAAGCAGGGGGTGGGGGCGTCCCAAGCCATAGTTTCAGCAAAGATTCCTTTTTTGTACTTGGCCTTTGTGAGGCCATGATTTGTGCTGGGTGGACAGTCATTCAAGTTTCTGTACCGCATTCAAGGGCACAACCTAGGCTAACAGAGGTGAGCTGCAGGAAGGGCTGATGTGATTTAGAAGATGGCAGACAGAGTCCATAAGAGGCTCCTGCTGCAGGCGGGCTCAGGCGGGAAGCAGGCCTTCACCTGTCTCCCACACTTCTAGGGACCTGCATACCTGGCTTCTGGGCCCCCAGCTGGCAGCACGTGTACCTCACCTCCCAGCCAAGGGGTGGCCTCTGCACCATGCTGAGTGCCCAGTGAGTGAGAGGAAATGGGAAAGAAAGGTTGGGATAAAAGCAGGGAGAAAGTAAAAGCTGGCAGCATCAGAAAGTCAGAGAAGGCTCATCAGGAGGAATCAAGAAAAAAGGGAGGGAAAACAGAGGAGGTTTGGGGTGCAGAGTCAGAGAGGAAAGGGGAGATTCAAGGAGAGGAAAAGTGAGCAAAAGGAAAAGCAAAGCCTGATGAGAGGTCTGTGGCCACGTGCTTCCTGCTCCCCTCAGGGAGTATAGCTCCACAGAAGGTCTCCTTAGTCAAGGACATGAGAGTCCCCACACAGCCTGGGGCACCTTCCGTGGAGAAGCTTTTCTCTCTCATGCCATGACATGAGCTTGAAGCAGCAGCATGGGCAGGATGGGGGACAGGTGAAGCCCATGGTGTGTTTCAGGAGGAGGCTGAGGAGGAACCTGGCTTCTTCCCCATACAACTCCCCTACCATGGGTGCAGGCCCCCAACCTCTGCCCTGTTTGTGCTGGGTGGGGCGAGGCAGGCAGAGCAATCAATCTGCAGTGCCCACAGAGCCCACTGAGCAACGGATGGTGGGGCCCACAGAACTAGCTGGGTTGGGCTTGACTTTGGGGACTCACTGAGCCACGTGGGAATCTTACCTACTCCCCAGGTATGGCCACAGGTGATTCTGACCCAAGCCTCCCCACACACACCCTTCACCAGTGTCCTCCTCAACTGTCGCTCACAGCCATCTTCCCCATGTCCACCTCTCAGGCTAAAGGAGAGCCCTGAGGGAGAACTGGGTGCTTGGGAAGGAGAAGGATGGTACCCCGTGATCCATCAGAGTCAAGGGTGGGAGGCAGCTTGAAAGTAAGGCTAGTGGGGCCAAGTATGACAACCACTGATCCCTCAGTGTGCTGTCCCAGAGGCTGGAGTCCAATGACAGAGCCCCTCAGACAGACATCAGCCAGTTACTCATCAGGGGGAAGTCTGTGGGACAGGGAGGATGCAGCCCTGGCAAGAACTGCTTATTCCACACCACTGTGCCTGGGTGTGCAGCAGCTGGCTCAAACACCCTCCTTGGTGATGCCTGCCCACCCCCTACCCCCACAGCAGAATCTTCACCACAGAACTGGAACCAAAACCAGTGGACGTCTTCTGGAAGAAACATGTCCTGTAGCTGAAGTCAAATTCCATGATACGGGACAATCCCTTTCCTGATGGGAGACACTTTTATGACAGCATTGCCCCTAAAGTGTCTTGTTTAAGGGAAGGAAATCTGGCCTTAACTTCAGTTCTCAGGGCTGTCCTAGTCCCAGCATTCCATCTGGTCTTGGGATGCTTAACCTGGGCTCCTCGGTTAGGACTGGGAGGGCCTTGTTCAGGTGTCTAGGGGAGGAAAAACTGGGCCATCTCCGCTAGGTCTCCCCAAATCACACCCTCCCTCCCCAGACTGTCCTGTCTGGCTCCAGAAGACACACATTGCCTCTGGGTTTTGTTGGAAGAGGCAGGTCAGAGGGAGGCACTGATCTGTTTGCTCAAACCCACAAAGGAATAAAAAATCCCTCTCCACCCCTCTCAAGCCCCTAGTCCACTGCCTCCCCCCACCCACTTCACAGGTACCCGACAAGAAGAGAAACAGGGATACTTACATTATACCAACTCTGGCTCTTCTGCAAGAACAAAATAAAAGAGAAGGTAAAATTAGTCAGAGAAGAGCTGGTAGGAAAGGCCAGCATGTGTGTGGCCCCGGACAGGAGTAACAGACAGCAGAGGGCGGGCAGGGAGGAGGAGTCCAAATGCAGCTAAATGCTCCCCATGTTGCTGCTCGAGAGCGGTTCTCCTTTCTCAAGACAGCTCTAGAAAGGAGGCCCGGGGAGCAGCCCATGCTGGAAGCCCCGCCGCGGTCAGTGGGGCGGGTGGCAGGCAGCGGCAGCACGGGCTACAGCTCCACTGGAGGGAATGGGACGGAGCCCCATCACAAGGTTCTTCTGATGGGGTGAGGGATGCACTGCAGGCATCCGCCGAGACCCAGTTCCCAATGGACCCTGACTAGAAGCAAAGGACACGGAGACCAAGCCAGCCTCCCATTCCAAGCCCATCCCTCTGTAGAAGGCAGGACAGGGACTCTGGTGTAGAAGATACGAGCCGAATAGAAATTTCCTCCCAGTGTGCTCCCTCAGCTGATCACTGGGTAAATCCCTCCTCTGCCCAACAATGGTCTGCGCCTGATAAGCACAATGTCAAGGGGTGGTGGGGGATCTCCCAGGACAGGCAAAGGGCTGCCTTATCTGCAGCAGATCCTGCCAAGTACCTGCTCAGCACCAAAAGCAGCAGATACACCCAGCTCAGGGTTCTGCCACCCCAGCCCTGGCCAAAGGCATCTCATCTTCATGGCAACTGAAGGTGTTTTAGGGAGATCACGGGCGTTACTTAAGCCATCACTTTGACTCAACGTATCACACATGGAAGATAGACAGGCAGAGAGTCTCAGTCTCTGTCTGTCTGTCTGTCTCTTTCTCCCCCACCTTCCCCCTCCTAGTCCTTATCCCTTGAGGTGCTGAACCAACCAGTCTACATCAGGGCTGGGGTATTTTCCATTTTAAACACTGTCAAGGGTGTAATTAACTCAGTGAATCACTGGATAGAGGGAAATTCTGTCTGCAGATCAAACATGCACAGACGGTTGGTATGGGGCACAAGTTTGCAGACTGTACCCCACCAAAAGGGGCCAGGGGCCCCACCCAAAGAGAAGAGGGCCGTCTTGGGGTGCCAGCTGTTCTCGTGTCTGGCAGGATGGCAAGCAGGTGAGGGTGAGCATGGCTCCGGAGGAAAGTCTGTTCTACTGCACTGTTCCTGCCACTGTGCAGAGACCTCCAGTCTTCCCTCAAAGGGGAAAGACATGGAAAGAGGGGGGGGCAGCCTAGGGGTACGGGGAAAGTTGTTTCATCTCATACCCAATCTCACTAGCCAGAGTATGGCTGGGAGTGGGGGACATGGGTGACAAGGCAGGCTGTCAGTGTCCCTGGGTCACTTGTTTGGAGGTTCTAGCAGGGGAGCACAGCTGCTCGTATACCCTCGACCGAAGAACGGTCCATCTCTATTCGGGGAAGGCTGTCCTCTTTAACCGAGCGCGCAGCTTCAGGAGGGATGCACATGGAGCGGTGAGGGAGGAAGGGGACACCCGCCTAGCCAGCCAGATCAGCCAAATCAACCCTGGCGATCAATGGGGTGACAGATGTCGCAGCCAGATTGCCCTCACATCCCCTGGGTCACTTTTGAAGCAAAGTCTGTTAGGAACTAGAAGTCACAGAATCCTTCCACTGCCCCATCTTCTCCAACTGAGAGGGCTTAGCAGGTAAATGCGCCAAATCCAAATACTCAACACCAAGGGTTTTACCGTTGCAATGAACACAGCACACAGCTGTTGTTGCATGGGAATCCTGTGCTCAGAACTAACAATGAGCCTATATGCATTTCTGCTAAGGCTCCCCACATCTGAGGAGAGTGGACGGGGCAGGATGATCTTATCTGTACCTAGGATGGCTTCATTCCTGGTGCAGGATCTGACCTAGGGATCACAGGGTCCAAGTATGGGTGCTCTTGGGGCTGCTGGCCTTAACTGACCCTAAGTTTACTTACATTTCATGAAACCCAAGCCAGGAAGAAGCCTTGCTACACAACTGAGAGTACTGTCACCGGCCTCTTACTCCTCATCCCTTTGTCCTGGCCTTCCATGTCAGGTGGCAGGAGGCGGCAATGGCAAGGTGGGCTGGGTGGAGGACCCATCATCCATCATGGTTACTCTGCTGAGTGGCCCCCCACTTCTGCCTCCAGCAAACACAGGTATATTTTCTCTTTCCATGCATTGACATGTGTGTGCTTGTCCCTTTTGAATCTGGAGCCAAGAGCTTCCCCAGCAGAAAGAGCCCCAACTAGGGAGCCCCTCACTTTTTCTAACCAGCTGAACAACACGCTGGTGTATCATCATTGCTCTCTGGTAAATGGGGGAATCACAATATGCCCTCAGGGACTGAAGAGAGAGAGATGAAATATACCATCAAGAACAAAGACTTCCGTCCCTCTGTGTTAGACTCTACCCCTAACCAGCTATCTCTGGGGAAAATGGCCAACCTGTCCAGCCAAACCCACAGTGGTCTGGAAAAAACCCACTGTGGGTGTGAGCCCAGAACCCTGACCAGAGTCTGAGAGGCAAAACTGGATCACATGGCTTAGGGGTGAGTCTTGAAGGAGTTGCCTGACAGTGAGGGCAGGGGAGCCAAAAGAGTCACAGCTGCTCCCAGTAGGATCAAGGCTACCCTTGGTAGAAACACCCTTCCTGTGCAGAGGGTAAAGGGCAGGGGAAGTCCAGGGTTTGCTCTCAAGTTATAAGTGGATTCAGCTACAGGGGAGGAGGGTTCAGGAAAATGACCCCAAGGACAGAGCAGCTGGGCAGGGACCCAAAGCAGAACAAGCTTCTATTGGTGCCTAGAAGAGGTGCGAAACGCAAGAACCCAAAGGAAGGCAAGGCTGTGGGAACAGACCCAAGTTGCCTAAAACCATTTCCCAGTGCAAAGGGTCAGGGGGTCTGGGAGATGGAGGCTGGGGACAGAGGGAGAGGAGAGAGGAGCTCTACATTTAGTAGGAAGTTAGGGGAGGAAGCAGCTTCTTACTTTTATCAGCTTAAGTCTGTCATACTGGAAAGAAACCCACACAAATTAGGACTGAAAAACGGGAAGTGTCTGGGGGATAGCAAGTCAGAGCCACAGAGCCAGGGGACTCCAGGCTGTGCAGGAAGGATCCTCTGGAGTATGAGTACTCCCCACTCCAGCAGCCTAGTTGAGGGGCAGGGAACAGCTACTGGCTCCCTCTGGTGGCCACTGGCCATCACTACAGCATGAAAGCTGGCTGATGGCACCAATATTAGGGCTTCCCGGAAGGGGAAGTTGCGCAGATGCCTTCTAACCCAAGGCTCCTGCTATAGATGCCTTGTATCATCATAGGGAGAGGGAACTAAGATGACCTAGAGAGTCGCTACAAATGAACAAATGATGAAAAGAAGGTCCAGAGAAAGGGAGACAGAAACTGTGGGAGGCCTGACTGGGAGAAGGGAAGCACTCTCTAACTGATGAAAAATAGGTTACCTCCTCTAGGAGGTGAATGCCAGGCAGGGAGTGAGGAGGCTTTGCTGCAGTATTTGCATCAATAGTTCTGGCTACCTGGTCCCTTTGCCTGCAGACATGTGGCTAAGCTGGGACAAAGCTGAAGGGCAGTGGCTACTCAAAGCTGGAAACCAGACAGCATGAGTCCATGTGGAATACGTACTGCTACAGCCAAGCTCTCGCAAAGGAAACATATCCTCGTACAGCTCTGTGAGACACACAGCTAGGACCCACTCTCCACTCATGCTCAGCCTATGGCCACTTCATCAGGCTGTATTCTGGCTTCTCTAAATGGCACTAAGAGCTCCAGCCTGGCCTATGTACCTGGTCCGCAGCTGGCCTGGTTTCTCCTCCTTTGAATTCACCTGATATGCCCCTCTACTGTAGTTTTAAGAGTTGGGTTTGCATAGCCACATTACAGATAATCTAGGTATGATTTTTATCTTCCTTTGGAAACTACATCATCTGGAGGTGTGATCCCATTAACCTTTCCCAGATTTTCCTAAACTCTCTTTCAGATTTAAAAATCCTCATGACTGGCCACTCACCTAAACAAGACAGGCACTGTAAGTAAAGGTGAATGACCACACCTCAGTATTGCTCTCTCACTGAGAGTCTCGCTAGGCCTGGGAAGGAGATTAAGGAAGCTGAGAGCTTCCTTCAAATGGAAAAGCACACCCAGACCATGGGCAGAAGCAGACAGGACTAGCCTGATACACCTGCCCTGCCCCCATACAGGCATGAAGGACATGAGGAGGGCTGGCAAAGGTCATATGAAAGCCCCTGTCTCCAGGCCAGCTTGCACCTGCCAAGCCACCTAAAGCTAAAGAGAACTCCTATGGGCTTCCGCCATAGCCAGGAACTGCAGTAGAAAATCTCTGAGCCAAGATGTGCTGTAAGCCTGAAGGTCACCGACTGGAGGAATAGCCCTGTAGCCTCCCATTCTTCCCTCAGGAAAAGAGAACAGCTGTTCACCCTCCTCCTCCTCCTCCTCCAAACACTTAGAGGCTTGAGACTATTATTAAGTCATCTCTCAGCTTTCTCTTCTTCAGGCTACATCCACCCCCTTCCCCGTGGGTATTATTTCCTGAGCCCTGCTGGTCTAAAATACCTATTGCTCACTCTCAGCTCTCTGCAAATTCTCCTCGGATGTCTGAGATCTTGGGGCAGACTCTCACTGCCTCCCTGACCTGGTCACAGCTCTGCAGGGCCCAGCAGGTGTTACTGTTCACATCTCCTTTTTGTGGTGTGCTGACATCACACCCTCTGAGACAAAATGTCCCCTCTGCTTATCACTTAGGATCCAAAGATCACCAGGAGCCCTCTCCCCAGGGCTGGGTAGAGGCTGAAGCAGTGCTCAGGGTGAAGGGTGCTCAGGTACTGCTACCAGCAGACGGGGGGTGGAGGGGAGGTTGGGGGAGGCTGGTAGAGCTCCTGAAGCCACTTTTATAGCACAGAGAACTCAACTCACTACATGAATTCATAACCCTCAGATAACTCACCAGGACATCAAGAATCACCCACTAAAGTAGGTCTAAAGGGGTATCAGGACGTGCAGCCTGACTCTGGAGCCTTCTTCTCCAAAGCAATGAAAGGAAACCCTGGCAGGGCTCTACTTTCAGAAGGCACCACGTAAGGAGGGAATATATTCCCAGCCGAGGCAGTGTTTGGGGAGCAGGCAGAGAGGTAGGGGTGGGGAAGTGAGGGTGGGGGGGACAGGTCTGTCCTCAGACTTTGGTGCGGTGGGAATAGTCCCTTGGTGACTTCAAGCCAGCCTGCCAAGGGGCAGTGCGTAGAGTGGCCCCCTGGGAAAGGGACCAAGCAAGACAGGGCCAGAGGGGCAGGGCAGGGCTGGGGAGGGAGGGTAGGGAAGGGGTGGAGCACTGCAGACAAGTCAACACTGAGGGAAGACCAAAGACAAAGACAAAAGATGGCTTACTTTTGAGAGGCGCTTGTGAGACTAAGACCATGCATGCAAAGAAGTATTTGGGGAATGGTGGGGAAGAAGAGGGAGAACAAGAAATCAAAAAGACAAATTTAGGTGGGGCGCCAGCTACCCCACCTCCCAGGGGCTTCCCATCCTCTTCCCACCTTGTGAGTCCAGCAGGGAAGGAAGCTTGTAGAACAACTTCTAGACAAACACACCTAATTCCCAGAGGGTTAAGGTGGGGCGTGTGCAGACACACTTGGGAAGGATGGGGAGGCCCTGCCACTGTTCTCTTGGTCACCTGAGTAACAAGCCAGTTACTCAGGACTGGGGGCCAGGGCTGGGGGCCAGGGTTGAGGCTAAAACAGCATTCTCGAACATTCCCTGAGGACTCTTTCTGGCACTATAGCTGTCCCAAGTAATGGTTTCTTCTATCCCAAATTTGAGAAGGTGGCAGGACTAAAGGAAGGACCCCTCCCGGTCCCCAGAAATCCCTCTTTCAAATCTCAAAGTCTGTGAGGCTTCTATGTTTGGAAAGAGAGCTCACAACCATCCTGAAATCATTTCACATAGCCTGGGGGCTCTCAGAGTGCTGGGCCCAGAAGTTAACATTTAACTAGGAAAAAATTCAGTTTTCCTCTCCTGCCCAGTTCCTCATGTCTCACTGAATAAAGACTACCTGTGGGACACTAGTGCTGATCCCTGGAGGAAAGGGTTCTTCCCTCACAGCCCTCCCCATCACCAGCTTCCCTGCAGCCCTAAGCAGACAGCTCCAGCTCACCTTGGAATTTTTGCCACCACTGCGGCCCGACTGTGAGGAGCAGCTGCGCTGCACACCCTGCTCAGGTGTGGACGGGGACTTGTCCGAGGAGTGATCGGAGCCCTTTTCCACCATGGCGTCTCCGTCGGGGTTCTGTGGGGTTGGCGAGCGAGACCGCTTCCGGAGGATGGGGGAGCAGGCGGGCGTGCTGCGGTTTGAGTTACTGGCAGTGCTGCAGGGGCAGATGGAGAGGGAGTGGGGTAGGGAGGGGAGGAGGAAGAAAAACAAAGCAGTCAGTGATGGAAGGTCTAAGACAGGTCCCTGGGAGCCAACTCAGGGGTTAGAAAGAAACTGGGAGAAATGGGCACAGCTAGGGACTGATTGCACCGTAATACCGCTGCTGGCCAGGAGAGGGCGGTGGTGCCAACGTGAAATGGAAGCAGGGCAATTAGACTGTTCATCAAGCCAACCGTGACCTGCCCATCCCTGCAAATATTGTTAAGGGCCCCGGTAAATGCCAAGAACTGTCTAGGAAAAACTGAATTTAAGGGCTAAATGAAACGAGCTGATTAGAGAGCATCTAATATTATCAGCTCGTTTTATAAATGCTGGAACTCCAATGCCTACAATGTTTTGGAGACCTTTCTTCCTAAAAACAACAATCCTACTTTTCAGTTTTCATATACATATTATTTCACCGGGCTTTAAAAAACACTTCACGGAGGTAGTAATGACAAGTATCATAACGCTTACTTTTTTTTTTTTCCCAAATGTAATTCCTAGTTTTAAAATAAAGGCCAATGAATGGCAGAGAGAAGCTCAGTATCCTTGGGTTACAGAGTTCTTCTGACTGGGAACTTGGCACATACCATATTATTTCCCTGTAAGGCATCTCGGTACTACTGCCCCTGCCCTGTGGTACAGAGGTACACAGCTTAAATTTGGACATTCCATGAGCCCTTCCCCCCACCCTCCAATTCATTTCCAACAGACACCAGACTATCCCACAGTACCAAATCCACTTACACCAAGGCTTATCAGCTGTATAAATGTTCACCTGCCTGCTTGTGTTCCTAATGGAATAGGAGAAGAGCTAACAAAAGGAAAGGGAAAGAAAAATTGAATGCAGTTATGTTCTAACAGGTGTTTGCTTTACTTGAAGAGAAAAGGAGGAAGGAGATGGGGGAAAATATTGAGAAAGAGAGAAACAGAGGAATGGGAAAGAGAGCAAGGACTGGAAAGCCACAAAAGCACAAGGGAAGAGGAGGAAAACCCAGTGTCCCTCTCACCACTCAACAGGCAGAAAGCTGGAGGGTCAGACTCTGGAAACAGCCTGGACCGAGAAGTTTATCCCAGCTGCCCAGTGCTAATAAGCAGCAGCACTGCTATTTGCATGAAAACCAGTTGCCACCTCCGATGTTCAGCTGCACCCATTTGCAATGAAAACCAGGTCCTCCGTTCAGCAGAATCTTTCACCTTGGGATTCTCAGCAGAGAGAACAGGAAGGAAGCCCAAGAGCCCAAATCACAGGGAGCAGGAAGGAGGGCAGTGCTCTACTGGTGGAAGGAATCTGATGGAGAGGAGGGGGAAAAGGAGACCAAGGGAGTGGAAGACATATGCGATCAATGACTACAAGAAAGGTTCAGCCTTTCACTCCCTCCTGTGAACGCATTTGTACTTACTAAGAATGGCTGTAATTTGATAAGAGACTCTTCTGGTTCTGTGTCCCCACCACCCTTGCCCTGACTCTCTGGTGTCCAGTCCTTGAGAGAGTTAAGCAAGGGGATAAGGGCAGGAATTCTAACCTGAAGCAAATTCATTCCAAGTGTCCCAAAACCCGTGAACCTCTAACTCAATGATGGGGGAGCAGGCCCAAGAGATCCTCTCAGCCACCAGGGTCTCATAGCACATCTGTCACGGTCCATCCATGGACACTAACATTCTGCTTTCATTTCATCAGGCTCTAAACAATTTATAATGTCAGCTGCCGCTTTCCGCCCCTCGGTGCTTTTAAGGTTATAGATCATGTGTTTCTTGAAAATCTCTTCTCCTGCCTCTTCTATTCCTTTTGCTGCCTTAGCCACTTGCTACTGCCTGAAATGTAGCCATTCTCCAAAGGGGATCGAGTCCTTCACTTGCCTGCTTTCTATGATTTCCAAGAAGAGAACGCCTCGACCTCCTGTCCTGTCTGGGTCTTGATTATACTTGTTTACTTCAGCCCCACCCTCCACAGCATGTGACAGCTCCTGCAAGCAGATGTCTCCCACACACCTCAGATCAACACAGGGCCTGCCATCTCCTTCCCACTACTGCCCATTCTCAACTTTCTAGCCTGACGACTACCCCATCTCTTCCCACAGAAAATGACAATTCCAGTTCCTCAAAGCTCCTTCACCCTGCCTTCCTTTCCATTCCATCGACCCTAGTTCATGTTCTCAGTGCCTCTTGCTTATACCCTTACAGGTCTAAGTTGCCTCCCCCATCTTCTCCTCTTATCTTCTCCTCTCATCCACACCTTTGTCAATCAAATCTTTCTAAATAGAAGCCGCCTGGACCAGCACGGTGCTCAGTAGAGATAAAAAGTATGCACAGTGTCTGCTGACTTGAAGAGTTCCAGCTAAGGTCTTCAGCCCTGTGGCTTTAACAACCTCTGGTATCATGGCCACTCTGAAATACACACATTCAGTCTCTTATTAATAAAAATAGTTTACAGTTTGTGAAGGTTTGCATTCCTGGAACAGTGCCAAGCACTTAGGAAGCATTATCTAATCTTTCCAACCAGCCTCTGAAGTATTCATGAATATTATTATTAGGCCTATTTTTCAGGTGATAACTACTGAATTATTGAGAGACTAAGTAAGTCAACCTAGTCGTGTGGATAGGGAAGCAGCACAACAGAATTTGAAAACATAGGCTGATCTGATGATCAGAGCTTGTTCTCAGAATCAAGCATCCAACAGAAGCTAGGACGGATGAGCAGAAGGAGAGACAGGGAGCAAGGTAGATAAAAAGAAGGAATCTAATTTTCCTGCCCCACCCCACCACCCACCCCTCGTTATCACCTTTTCTTTATTTTGCAGTAAAAGTGAAGTTCTGGACAATGAAGTTGCCATTCTTGGTCATCCTTTCCTTCGGGTAAAGCACTCTCATGGATTCTTACTCCTAAGAAGAAAATCTGAACTCTAAACTATGGTATAGTTTCCTCATTGATCATATTCCAGGACCCCTGTGAAACTCCACCTTTGAGTCTTCTTAGTACACTGGCCCGTTATCAGAACATGTACCTTGGCTCACACACTGTCATCCTTCACACTAATGCAGTCTCTGTCTTTCTGTCTGTCTCTATCTCTGCTCTGTCTGTCTGTCTCTCTGTCTCTGTCTCTCTCTCTCTAGCTCACTGCTCACTCTCTTAGATTTGCATTCAAAATCTTAGCACTAAGATAAGATCTCAGTGGATCTTATCTCCACACTTATCTTCACAAGCCAAGAGGAAGAGCTTGGAGGCAAATCTCTAACTCAGCAAAGTCACTATTAAACTTGCTAGATTCTTAAAGCATCCCCATTATCCTATATCTTTGGGTGTCCTGCAGAGCAAATTCAAGTCCTCTATATCTCTGACATGCTCTATCTCTCAGACTCCATGATGTGCCATTCATCTAACCCTGTCACATTTACTGGCAACAGTATTGTGCTGTGTTTCAAAATTCTGGGATTTCCAGAACTGGGGACTGATACATCCAACTCTTGGCTTCATATATAAGAAACCCAAGACACAGGGAGGCCAAGTCTCTGGTCAAGGTAATGTGTCTTCTTATCTGGCTCTTCTTCCACAATGTTAACTGATCACCTGTCTTCATGCTAGGCTTCCAGATTCCTACTGATGAGTGAGACATGCTCAGAGGAGGAAGAGCTTAGCACCAAAAGGTAAGCAATAACAAAGGAAAGGAATCAACAGTCAGACTTGAGAGATTAAGGCAGGGCTCTTTGGGGCCATGGCATTTGAGCTTGGGTTCTGAAGAAAAGTACTAAGAGTTAGAAAGCCGGGCACGGTGGCTCATGCCTGTAAGCTTCAGCCTATGAAGCGGCCGGGGCTGGGGATCACGGTTCGAGTCCCGCTTGGGGCAAAAACAGCGAGACCTAGTTCCAAAAAACTAGCTTGGTATGGTGGCGCATGCCTGTAATCCCAGCTATCTGGGAAGCTGAGGCTGGGGATTGCTTGAGTCCGTGGTACCCTGGGCAGCGTGAGCCTGAGGTTCCACGGACAAAAATAGCGAGACATAGTCTCAAAAAAAAAAAA